>JALIZH010010419.1:0-95790 GCA_030522465.1 Rhipicephalus appendiculatus | reverse complement strand
CGCGTAGCATTTCGTCGACTTGTTTGTTTACGGCTTCGCGTTCTCGCGTCGAAACTTGATACGGGCTCTGACGGATTGGTCGGGCACTTTCTTGTGTTATGATACGAAGTTTTGCAACTGGGGTCTATCGGATTCTTGAGGACGACGAGAAGCAGTCCTTGAATTTCAGGAGAAGGACTTCTATTTGGTCTTGCTCGTGCTTTGGAAGGCTCGGATTGACGTCGAAATCTTCTTGGGGACCTTGATTCGTTGAAGCAGGTTCGGTAGACTCGGCGAGGGCGAGAGCGTTGCTGGTTTTCACAATTTCTTCGATGTAGGCGACCGTTGTGTCTCTGCTCACGTGCCTGTACTCGTTGCTGAAGTTTGGTACGCATCACTGTTGCTTTCCCCCCTCGCAGCTCGGCTATTCCTCTTGCAACGCAAATCTCGCGGTTGATCAACAGGTGCTGGTCGCCTTCAACGACGCCTTGCAGGTCTGTTGACTTCTGAGAGCCGACGGAAATGCTGACGCTGGAGTGAGGGGGGAATGGTGACTTGGTCTTCCAGCACATTCAAAGCCTGCTTTCCTGGCGGCGTGTGTGGCGGTAGTGCTTTTTCTGTGGATAGCGTTATCAACTTGGATTTCAGATCGATGACTGCACCATGAAGGCCTAAGATGTCCATACCAAGGATGACATCCCTCGAGCACTGCTGTAGTACTACGAACAGTGATGGAAGTGACTTTTGACCTTTTGGAGCACACTTTGGAGCAGGAAAATTACCGCACTGGAGCAGCCATAAGTGTTTTCGGAGTGAAAAAAAACGTTAGTTTGGAGCAGCTATTGGTGTTTTAGGAGCAGATACAAAATTTGCCATACCCCAATTGGAGTTCAAAGCATTGCCGAAGCACCTCGTAAATATTATTATTTATTATGAAATATATTTTGCAGACAACAATCAATGTAAATTCCAAGAAGCAAACAATTAAAAAGGTGGCTGGTTGTCAAAAATGTGCTGTGAAATGAGCTATATATTTAAAATACTAGTATTTGTTTAAAGTGGCGAGTTGGGCTTGTTGGTACATATTTATGGAACACTACAGCACAAAAAATACATGACGGACGAAAGGAACACAATTTCGTCCGTCGTGTATTTTTTGCGCTGTAGTGTTCCGTAAACTAGTATTTGTGGCAGAAATAAAATCAAACCGGTAAAGCTGAGCCCCACATTTTAGAAGTAACCACAGTCCCATATAACTGTTGCCAAATAAGCAGTAGATAATCGGCATGAGATAAAATCAATCTGCTCATTTTCTCATTTAACCACACTAGCCTGCATGTCTAGCTGAAAAAAAAAAAAAAGAACATCCAAATGAGCTATATGCATAATATGCCAGTTCTTGTTGCATAAATGAGATCAGAGGCGATAATGCCGCACACTAGTGGCATACTGGAATGATAGTATACAGATTCTTTTCAGTTTCTTTAGGACTTACGAGTTGGTTATACAGTAAAAGTTCGTCATTCTCATTCTCTCAGTGCCATTTCGGAGCAGGTTCGGAGCAATTACTAACAAAAATCACAGTTTGGAGCAGCGTGGAGCAGCATTTCTCTTTTGGAGCAGTTTGGAGCAATTGGAGCAGCACTTCCATCACTGTACGAAGCTTGCGGGATAAATCCGGTTGTTAATGGAGACTCTCGCTGTGCAGATTCGCTCCGGCGATAAAAGGTGGCCTCTAGCTGTCCGGATTTCGGGGCCTTCCCAGGCGGTCCTGACTATCTTCAACTTCATGGCGAACGGTCCACTGATGACAGAATAGTCAGCTCCGGTGTCGACAAGAGCTGTCACGATATGGCCATCGATAAGAACGTCGAGGTCGCTAGTTCGACGTCTCGCGTTGCGGTTAGATCGTGGCGTCGGATCACGGTTGCGTCGGTTTGTTCCGCTGCTTCCATGTTGCATTGTCAGGTCTTCCTCGGTACGTGAGGTTTCGTCGTCAGGGCTCTGTCTGGTTCGCGTCGTGTTCTGAAGGTTTCGTCACGGCGGCAGCGGCGCAGGATCTTTGGTAGTTCATCGTACAGCAACCGTACCTCCATCGGTTGCTGCCCTTGGTTTTCCAGGTAAGGGCTCGGATATCGGCCCCGAGCAGGGCCGGCATACTGCCTGCGATGCGGCGAGGTGGAGCGGCCTGGCGACGGCGAACGGGAAGGTTGTCAGGGTGTCCACTGCGCTCCTGTGAGGTAGTCAGCGATGGCATTCCTGTGAGGTAGTCGGTGATGTCATGAGGTCGTTCACCTGGCTGCGGATGCGGCGTGTTCGCGGCGAAACCACGCAGTCCCATCTCACGGTACCGGCAGCGGCGGTATGTGTGCCTGGCTTCACCGCAGTGGTAGCATAGGGGGCGGTGGTCGGGGGGCACGCCAAACGTCAGTCTTTCTGGGTGCACAGCGGCTGTAGACTGAAAGTGGGATGGCAGCGGTGTTTTGCGACGAAAATGCAGAGGTGCGGCGTCTTGACAAGGGCGCGAAAGGGGAGTATGGCGTAGTATTGCAACAGCATAGTTGATAGCTTGCAGCTGTGCTGGCTGAGAGACACCAAGTGACTGTTGGATTTCCTCCCACACTACTTCAGCAATCGACGTCACCTCTGGCTGTGGAAAAGAGAGCCTCCTGAGCTCCTCTTGCACAATGGCTCGGATGGTTTCACACAAGTCGTCGGTGCCAAGGGCGTGGAGAGCTGCTTAACCCTTTACGGCCTGACCCGCACAAATGTGTGGGTCAATAAAGACGCTCACGAAATGGCACCTGTTTCAGTTTCGGTTTCATAGCTCTATGCCGCTGAAGTCAATGTTTTGCGGGAATATATCTGTTGCAGTAGTTCAATAATTTCGGCACCAGAGGGCGAGTAATCTTCCGTGAAAAATGCCGTCTGAGCACGTGCGCCGAGACCAGCTACCTCAGACGTGTAAATCAACGATCCTTCTTGGTATACTTTTTTTTTTGGGAGTGTATGCATATGAAAGGAATAATGAGACTTAGAGAAACATGCTCTCTGCTAAAAAAATTACGCGTTCCTACCACACACGCTGTGCACTCAAGCGTGAAAAAGTCAGCCGCACATTTGTGCGGGCTGGGCTTTCGTCCTCGTCAAGTGCACGGCAGAGCGGCGCAGGTTCGCTCGCTCGTGCGCGGTTGCGCCTGCGCATTGTTTTTTTATTGCGAATAGCTTTCTTTGCATCCTATTGGCACTTTTTGGCTGGTGTTTCCAGATGTTTTCTTACATCTGAAGTTAGCGACGCGAAGTGATGTGCGTGAATTGTGGCCACCATTGACGCAGAAAAGGTTTATTTTGTGAATGTGTTGTGACAACATGCATTATATTTCAAAGAATTAGATTTTACATTTCCTATGATATAGAGTTTCAGTATCGCCAGTGAAATTCTAAGGATAATAAATAACATTGAGGGTTAAAATTGCTAAAATTATCTAACGTAGGTAACAAGCTTCTGTGGGCGCTGAATTTTCTTTTTTTTTCACATGCCGAGATTTTCAAACCACAGAATGAAGAAGACATAGAAGAGATATTGAGCCTCCTGATGTCTTGCGTCAGAATTGGGTAGGGACGACGTTGACGAATTGACAGAGATTCATATTCGTCGTTCGAGCCAACTTAGTGATCAAAACTGGAGTATGGAAGGCGAGTTTTTGAGCAGTCGCCTCCGTAATAACTGGGCCAGGTGACAACTCACCCTATCCTGTCAGTTTCAGTGAAATTGATGTCTTTTGCAGAAAACATCTGGCTGCAAAGCATCACCTGCTTGGAAGTGGTGAGACAGCCGACGTTCTTGTTGTTGTCAAGACTCTTTGCAAACTTTCTCACACTAATTTAATGCAACGATCTTTGAGGTTACTGCTCACAAAGTGGCAGTGTGCCCTAGTTGCAGATGTAGAAAAACTTTGCAAGGAACTCTACAAAAGATCAAGCAGCTTTTGTTATGGACCTGATCATGGGCTGCATCCGATCTCTGAGCAACTTCGGTCATCACCAGGCGCCCAAGAATTGAAAGCGGAAAGAAAAATGTGTCACAAGATCAATCCTTAGACAACTTTACTGGAGTGTAAAAGGCACCCGGCATAGCCAAGCAATTCCACTCAGCTATACGTACCAGTGGCGATCAGTATACAGCTTGACATCTGCACATCACTCAGGCTGTCAAGTGTAGCTTCTTGTTCAAGGACGCGTTGTATGAAGTGAAACTTATACCTCTGCCTCACAAGTGACGCACAATACTCTAAAATGTTGCATTCGCAGCGCTGATCACGCATTGTTTGCCTTGTCTTAGCCGCTATGAGTGTATTCCTCGCTGCAGTGACTCACATGAATGAAAGCCCAGCCCGCACATATGTGCGGGTCTGTTTTCAGGGGCAAAAACTCCAATTCATGCAGTTTAACCTTTGAAAACCTAATCACAATAGAGCAAACATCAATAATTTTTGAGCAGGTTAGCAATTTTTCCATTATATTTTTCTCGGGCAGGAAAGGGTTAATATGTACTGATGGGCTAGTTGGTGAGCCATGATTTTCGAAGCAGCAGCACACAAAAGGACACAAAACATGCACACATAAAAAGCGCTTGTGTTTGCGTCTTTATATGTGTGCGTGTTTTGTGTCCTCTTGTGCGCTGCTGCTTCAAAAAAAAGTGAAGAGCTGGGCTGTCTTGGATGGATCGGCAGTTGTACTGTATGTAGGGTGCGCATATCCAGTGTCTTCTCAATCGTCGTCGCTTCTTAGACAAATTTTTGGACTGTCGAGGGTGGGTTCCGCATAAGCCCAGCAAAGAGCTCTTGCTTTACTCCTCGCATGAGGAAGTGGACTTTCTTGTCCTCGGGCATAGCAGGGTCAGCGTGGCAAAACAGTCGGGTCATTTCCTCTGCGAAGATGGCCACGCTTTCATTCGGTAGTTGGACCCGTGTCTCCAGCAAGGCTGCGGCCCTTTCCTTTTGGACGACGCTCGCGAACGTCTCTAAGAAAGCGCTGCGAAAGAGGTCCCATGTTCGAAGTGTGGACTACCAGTTCTCGAACTTGGTCCTTGCTGCGTCCTCCAGGTAAAAGTACACATGGCGCAGCTTGTCCTCGGCATCTCAGATGTTAAATGTTGAGACCCTTTCAAACGTCTCTAGCCAGGTTTCGGGGTCTTCACTAGGCGATCCATGGAAGCTCGGTGGCTCTCTGGGTGGCTGCATCACAATCGTTGCAGGGGACACAGCAGCCGTCATCGTGCCTGTCGTCCTCGTCACCATAGCTTTTGGCTTGTCTGGTATGAGTCCATGCTGCAGGGGTAGTCCTTTCAGTCTGCGGCTGGCTCGACTGTCCGTGAAGGTGTCGGTGTCTTCGTCACAATTTGGGCTGGGTTCACGGCTTGACGGGGGCGTCCGGAGCATGAACGAACAACACCTCCACCAGATGTCACGTGGTCGTGACGTTGGCGAAATCAGCAGTCAGCGTCTTGAATGTGAAACTCTTTATTTGGCCGAACTTGTGGCCGTGAAACGGAAACTCAAATTACAGCAAGCAATGTACACTGTACACTGATATCCGCGCACAGAGCGTCGGTCGTCGAAAAACTGATCCGCGGCAAGGTGCGTCGGCATTTATACATGAGGCATCAAACATTCCAGCGTTATCGCTAGCGGCTGGTTTCTTCGAGAATAAACTCAGCTGTTCACGTTTGCGCACTCAAGCTTATCCGATGATCCTAAAATAATCTGGAATGCTCTCAGACATTCTAGCGCGGTGCAAGGCAGTATCGACACGTGCAATGGGCCGGCAACATAAATACATAAGAAAGGAGCGTGGCAATATGAGCAGCAAGACATAAAAATCGACACATTAAACACTACCGATGTAATTGTAGGCGTCCATTGTTTACATTGTTCACTTTGTGTTGCATTTGTATCAGTGTTTTTCACCAAGTGTAGAACTACAATGTCAGTGTGTTATTTTCTTACGTAAAAAAGCGATGATATACACTTTATGGTTTATTGAGTTCATGTGAGTATCAAATACTATTCCTTTTTTGTTTGAATATTTTTGCCCTGTTAATTTATTTTGCCTTTTGCTTGTATCATTACTTGCTTTATTTATTTATTTTTATTATTATTATTATTTATGTCTCTGTTTTTCATTTTTACTCTGTCATTGCAGCCGCAGGGTGGACGGTGCTTAGTCAAGCTGCAGTACTGCAGCTTTTTTGCCATCTCCCCATTTTTCGCCATTGTATCTGTTTTGGTGAAAAATAAATGCACTGATTGACTGACCACTGCATGGCATGCTCGAATGGTGAACCGCGTTTCTGATGCGCAAAAGTCGTAGGCAGAAGGCAAAAGAACAGCTTGTGAAACGTTAAAGGCGTTTTTAATCAGAAAAGTAGGTGAGGAGTGTGTAAGCGATTGCGCCTGAGCTCGTCTGTTCCTCTCAGGACTTCAAGACTTTATTGAGGTTGTTTACGATACAGTTCATGTAAATTCCCAACACTGATTACACTCATAGCCATAGGCAAGAAGGGGGGTCTAACGGAAGAAAGTATATAAGCACAATAACAATTTGTATAACAAATAACATCATTCAAAGAAAGCTCTGATTAAGAAAAGGAAACAAGAGTATATAAATAAAAGATTTCATTAGGATTTAAGATGAAGTAGTGCATAAACCATATGCAAGATAGCACATACAGAAATGTAATCATTACAACACTGTTTTCACTATGTACAGCACTCACGGATTCAAACGTGAGATCAAATTTTTTAGTATATCAACTTGTATGGGCAACTGCTCGAGATAACCCAGTCATGTCGCGACGAATCTGGTCTCTGAAGATAATGCTTTCTCTGATCTACACGTTCGAGTTGAAATTACGCTATTGTCACGTGGTCGTGACGTCGACGAAGGCAACAGTCAGCGGGTCAAAGAAGAAACTGTTTATTTGGCCGAACTTGTGGCCGTGAAACGTAAAGTCAGATTTCAGCTATGCACACTGGCACAGATAGCGGCGAACGGAGCGTCGGCCGTCGATACACTGAACTTCGTTGGAACGCGCCGGCTTTTATAAATCACGCGTCGAACATTCTAGCCTTATCACTAGTCGTCGCGCAAGCTCTCGAATAATCTTGGGTGTTCGCGTCTTGCGCGCAATCTTAACAAAATGATCTACTAGAATCGTGAACCTTCTCGAACACTGCAGGCACTGTTTGTTCACAGTCTTTGTGGGCGTAAACCGAATACAGTAAAAGTAAAATAAGAAACGCGCGTGACAATGCCCCCCTCAGAAAAAGCATCGTCCCGATGCTTTAAACAGAACACGTGGGGGTAAATGCATGCAACAATAACAACCATCAAGCGAGAAAGTACAATAATCACTAGGCACAAGCAAGAAAGTACAACAATAAATCAAAAAGTACGGTCCTCAGGTCCACTAACGCGCGTAAAACGGCTTGAGGCGCACGACATGGACGACTTCAGGCCGTGAGCGGCGCCGCTGAGAGTTCGTAATGCCGTCGGGAACGACCTCGTAGTCTAGAGCGCCTACACGTCGAAGCACCTTGTAAGGCCCGAAGTATCGCCGAAGAAGCTTTTCACAAAGTCCACGTCGGCGTATGGGTGTCCAGACCCACACACGGTCGCCAGGCTGGTATTCCACGAAGCGTCGTCGAAGGTTGTAGCGACGGCTGTCGGTCTTTTGCTGGCACTGGATACGCAGACGGGCGAGTTGCCGGGCTTCTTCGGCGCGCTGTAGGTAGGCGGTGACGTCGACGTTTTCTTCCTCGGTGACGTTTGGTAACATCGCGTCGAGCGTCGTTGTCGGGCTGCGTCCGTAGACCAACTTGTATGGCGTCATCTGGGTCGTTTCTTGCACGGCCGTGTTGTACGCGAAGGTCACATACGGAAGGATGGCATCCCACGTCTTGTGCTCGACGTCGACGTACATGGCCAGCATGTCGGCGATGGTCTTGTTAAGACGCTCGGTGAGGCCGTTGGTCTGTGGGTGGTACGCGGTGGTCCGGCGGTGGCTTGTGTGGCTGTATCCCAAGATCGCCTGAGTTAGGTCAGCCGTAAACGCCGTACCTCTGTCGGTGATGAGAACCTCTGGGGCGCCGTGTCGAAGGACGATGTTCTCAACGAAGAACTTGGCTACCTCGGCGGCACTGCCTTTAGGCAGGGCCTTTGTTTCGGCGTAGCGGGTGAGGTAGTCGGTAGCTACGACGATCCATTTATTTCCGCAAGTCGACGTTGGGAACGGCCCCAGGAGGTCCATCCCGATCTGCTGGAACGGTCGCCGAGGAGGCTCGATCGGCTGAAGGAAGCCTGCTGGTCTTGTGGGCGGTGTCTTCCGTCGCTGACAGTCTCGGCACGTCCTTACGTAGCGGGCGACGTCGGCGGCAAGACGCGGCCAGAAGTACTTTTCCTGTACTCTGGCGAGCGTGCGGAAAAGTCCGAGGTGTCCAGCCGTCGGGTCGTCGTGTAGAGCCTGCAGGACTTCTGGTCGCAAGGCTGAGGGCACTACGAGAAGGTAGTTGGCTCGAAGTGGCGAGAAATTCTTCTTTAGGAGAATGCCGTTTCGCAAGAAAAACGACGCGAGTCCTCGCTTGAATGCCTTTGGAACAATGGCGGTCTTGCCTTCGAGGTAGTCCACAAGGCCCCTGAGTTCCGGGTCGGCTCGCTGTCGTTCGGCGAAGTCGTCGGCACTTATGGTTCCCAAGAAGAAGTCATCCTCCTGGTCATCCTGCGGCGGCGGGTCGACGGGGGGCGCGAGACAAGCAGTCGGCGTCAGAGTGTTTTCGTCCGGACTTGTAAACGACGGTAACGTCGAATTCTTGAAGTCTCAGACTCCATCTGGCGAGACGACCTGAAGGGTCCTTCAGGTTAGCTAGCCAACACAAGGCGTGGTGGTCGCTCACAACTTTGAAGGGCCTGCCGTAGAGGTAGGGGCGAAACTTTGACGTTGCCCAGATGATGGCAAGGCACTCCTTTTCTGTTGTGGAATAGTTGGCTTCTGCCTTGGATAGCGACCGGCTAGCATAACTGATAACCCTTTCCACGCCGGCATTTCTCTGGACAAGAACGGCGCCGAGTCCTACGCTGCTTGCGTCGGTGTGGATTTCCGTGTCGGCGTGTTCGTCGAAATGCGCAAGTATTGGAGGCGTCTGCAGGCGTCGTTTCAATTCTTGAAATGCTTCGACTTGCGCCGTTTCCCACTTGAATTCCACGTCGTTTTTCGTGAGCTGAGTTAGTGGCTCGGCGATGCGTGAAAATTCCTTGACGAAGCGTCTATAATAGGCGCACAAGCCGAGAAATCGGCGTACGGCCTTCTTGTCGGTGGGCGGCGGGAAGGCAGCGATGGCAGCTGTTTTCCGTGGGTCGGGGCGAACTCCAGACTTGCTGATGACGTGACCCAAGAAAAGAAGTTCCTCGTACGCGAAGCGGCACTTTTCTGGCTTCAGGGTGAGTCCGGAGGCCTTTATTGCTTGAAGTACAGCTTCAAGGCGCCGGAGATGTTCGTCGAAGTTCGAAGAAAACACAACGACGTCGTCCAAGTACACAAGGCAGGTCTGCCACTTCAAGCCGGCGAGTACAGTGTCCATAACACGTTGGAACGTCGCAGGTGCCGAGCAAAGACCGAAGGGCATGACCTTGAATTCAAAGAGGCCGTCTGGTGTGATAAAGGCAGTCTTCTCTCGGTCTCTCTCGTCGACTTCGATTTGCCAATACCCGGTCTTGAGGTCCATCGACGAAAAGTACATCGCGTTGTGGAGTCGATCCAGGGCGTCGTCTATGCGTGGGAGAGGATACACGTCCTTCTTCGTAATTTTGTTCAGGCGACGATAATCGACGCAGAAGCGTAGGGTTCCGTCCTTCTTCTTCACTAAGACCACGGGTGACGCCCATGGACTCTTGGACGGCTGAATGATGTCGTCGCGTAGCATTTCGTCGACCTGTTTCTTAACGGCTTCACGTTCACGTGTCGAAACTCGATACGGGCTTTGGCGGATTGGGCGGGCGCTTTCTTCTGTTATAATGCGATGTTTAGCGAGTGGAGTCTGTCGGATCCTTGACGACGACGAGAAGCAGTCCCTGAATTGCAGGAGCAGGGCTTCGAGCTGGCCTTGCTTGTTCTTCGGAAGGCTCGGATTCACGTCGAAAACTGGTTGGGGACCTCGATTCGTCGAAGCAGGTTCCGTGGCGTCGCTGAGGGTGAAAGTGTTGCTGGCGTCTACGAATTCATTCATGAAGGCGACCGTCGTACCAATGTTGAGGTGCCTGCATTCGTGGCTGAAATTTGTAAGCATTACTTTAGCTTTGCCATCATGCAGCTCGGCGATGCCTCTTGCGACGCAAATCTGACGGTTGAGAAGCAGGTGCTGGTCGCCCTCGATGACGCCTTCCAAGTCTATCGGTTCTTCGCTGCCGACCGAAATGATGACGCTGGAGAAGGGCGGAACGGTGACGTGCTCATCTATCAAATGTAAAGCATGGGTCGCTGGCGTCGTGTGGGGCGGCAGTGCGTTTTCTGAGTTTAGGGTTATTGACTCAGACCTCAGGTCGATCACGGCGCCATGTTGACTTAGGAAGTCCATCCCGAGTATCACATCCCTGGAGCAGTGTTGTAGGATTAGAAAACTGGCGGGATAAGTCCGGTTATTGACGGTGACTCTTGCTGTGCAAACACCGGCCGGCGTTATTAAATGACCGCCAGCGGTCCGGATTTCAGGGCCTTGCCAAGCAGTCTTCACTTTCTTCAGCTTCGTCGCGAAAGGCCCACTGACGACGGAATAGTCGGCTCCAGTGTCGACGAGAGCGGTGACGTTGTGGCCGTCGAATATTACGTCGAGGTCGCTGGTTCGTCGTCGTGCGTTGCGGTTGGGTCGCGGCGTCGGGTCACGGCTGCGTCGATTTGTTGCGATGCCTCGTTGTTGCGTCGTCACGTCTTCGTCGGTCCGTGACGTTTCGCCGGCAGGGCTTCGTCTGCTTCGCGTCGTGTTCTGCAGGTTTCGTCGCGTTGTCGTCGTCGGCGGCCGCGGAGGATCTTCGGCATTTCGTCGTACAGCAACCGCACCTCCATCGGTTGCTGCCCTTAGTTTCCCGGATACGGGCTAGGCGACCGGCCCCGGTTTGGGCCAGTGTACTGCCCGCGGTGCGGCGACATGTAGCGGCCGGGCGACGGCGAACGGGAAGGTCGTCGGGGTGTCCACTGTGTTGCGGTGATGTAGTCGTCGATGTCGCGAGGCCGTTCGCCTGGCTGCGGACGCGGTGCGTTGACGGCGAATCCGCGCAGCCCCATCTGTCGGTACTGGCAGCGGCGGTACGTGTGGCCGGCCTCCCCGCAGTGGTAGCAGAGCGGGCGGTTGTCAGGGGCGCGCCAAACGTCGGTCTTCCTCGGAGCGTAGTGCTGGCCGGCGGGTGGACGGTATGGCGTCGGTGGTGGTGGCGGCGCTGTCTGGCGGCGGAAATGCGGCGGTGCGACCTCTTGACGTGGGCGTGGAGCGGGAGCGTAGCGTCGGGCTGCAGCTGCGTAGCTCATGGCTTGCGGCTGGGGCCGTGGCGGTTCAGAGGTGCCCATCGACTGCTGGATTTCCTCTCGAACGATCTCTGCGATGGAGTCCACTTGCGGCTGCGGTGAGGGTAACAGCTTGCGCAGTTCCTCCCGCACGATCGCTCGGATCGTTTCGCGCAAGTCGTCGAGAGCATAAACGGCTGGGCTGTCTTGACTCGTTGGGCGATTGTACTGGCGGGTTCGCATTTCCAGCGTCTTCTCGATCGCTGTTGCTTCCGACAGGAATTCCTGGACGGTCGTCGGTGGGTTCCGCATCAGCCCAGCGAATAGTTCTTGCTTGACCCCTCGCATGAGCAAACGGACCTTCTTCTCCTCGGGCATGTTGGGGTCAGCGTGCCGGAACAGCCGCGTCATTTCTTCCACGAAGATCGCCACTTTCTCATTTGGTAGTTGCACCCGTGTCTCCAGCGAAGAAGCGGCCCTTTCCTTGCGGGCGACGCTCGTGAACGTGCCCAGGAATGCGCCGCGGAAGAGATCCCAGGTCTGAAGTGCCGACTCGCGGTTCTCAAACCAGGTTCTTGCCGCGTCTTCCAAGTAGAAGTAGACGCGACGTAGCTTCTCTTCCGTGTCCCAGTGGTTGAGGCTGGCCACTCGGTCGTACGTCTCCAGCCACGTCTCCGGGTCTTCAAAAGATGATCCACGGAAAGTCGGTGGCTCCCTTGGCTGCTGCATCACGACCGTTCCGGGAGTTGGTGCAGTGGCTGCCATAGTTGTCGCAGTAGTGGTCGTGGCCTTGGACTTTCGAGTCTTATCCGGTAGGGGCCCGAACTCTGGAGGTAGCCCGTGTTGCCTGCGGCTGGTTCGCTGCTCAGCGTCGGCGTCGATGTCCCTTTCACGGAGTGGGCTTGGCTCACGGCTGGAGGGGGGGCGTTCGGTACATGGACCGGGAAGCACCTCCACCAGATGTCACGTGGTCGTGACGTCGACGAAGGCAACAGTCAGCGGGTCAAAGAAGAAACTGTTTATTTGGCCGAACTTGTGGCCGTGAAACGTAAAGTCAGATTTCAGCTATGCACACTGGCACAGATAGCGGCGAACGGAGCGTCGGCCGTCGATACACTGAACTTCGTTGGAACGCGCCGGCTTTTATAAATCACGCGTCGAACATTCTAGCCTTATCACTAGTCGTCGCGCAAGCTCTCGAATAATCTTGGGTGTTCGCGTCTTGCGCGCAATCTTAACAAAATGATCTACTAGAATCGTGAACCTTCTCGAACACTGCAGGCACTGTTTGTTCACAGTCTTTGTGGGCGTAAACCGAATACAGTAAAAGTAAAATAAGAAACGCGCGTGACACTATGATCCGAACTGAAGACGGTGGAAACGAAAGTATGTGCGCAGTGATGGGAATGGCCAAAAGTGTTTTGTATTAGCTTTTGTAGCAGGAAAAATGATCATTTGTAGCTGCTGCCCTCAGTTTTGTAGCAGGTTGCAAAAACGACAAAGACAGGTCAGATAGCGTTTTAATGGTTTTATTTAGAGCTGTGCGACTAGCAAAATTTTTGGTGCGAAGCGAATTCGAATATTTAAGAGTGAGTGCTGATCGAATAGAATATTTTTCAAATACTTCGAAGTGAAATAGCAGGGAAAAAGTTGGAGAGGATTCCCAAACACATTCTTATGACATAGCAACATGAAAGTGATTCTTTCAGCTAGACTGATGAAGCGCTGGCGGGTTGGCGTTTCATAGTTGTCTTATCAAGAATGAGGCAATGCAAAGGCCGAATTCTACTTATGTACATAATTTGGTACAACCAAAGTGTTGCCGACAACACTTTACACGTGAAAGGCAAAGATGCTATTTCCTCAGCCTCTCCTCCTCTTTCAACTTCTGTGGAAGCCCAACTGATGTGGCGGACAAGGGTGTGCTCCCTTAGAGTCCGGAAATCCAAATCTGCCTCGTAGATGTGAATATATAAGAACATCTGAAATTTTAGATGCTAAAAATCTTCGGCGTCCGATTTTTCAAACGTTCTGTCCAAATTTAAGGTCTAAAGCAGCATTAACTGAGCCCCCACCTCTACCACATCTATCATCTCCATGTTGGAACCAGTGTTTTCCCGAGTCAATTCAATAGCGACCGTAGCAGAGCCTGAAAGGCAGCTTTGCCACAATGCAAATGTGTGATGGGGTGAAGCGTATTGAAAATCTGAAGGGGCCCCTGCAAATCCGACGTTGACTGTATCTGTCTTTGGTAAGTTCGACTAGTAAAAATTCTAGTGCAAATCGACTCGAATAGCAAACAATATTAAAAATTTCCAAAATTTCGAATATTCGCACACCCCTACTTTTATTATAGAATAAAATTAAGTATTAAATTCAGCGTGTGCATGAGTTCACTGAAGGCACGACTAATGCAAGCTTTAATGAAACGTTCACGAATGTACGAAGAATGATGGGAACAAATACACAGATACACATAACAAACACGCAGATACACGACTGTGAGGCTGTGGGGCGCGGCGAAAACTGGGAATGAGCCGTAACTGCACTGCGCTCAAACGACAGTGCCACTATACTCGGCGACAACTTATCTTGACATTGGAGTGAAGGCTACGGAGGCGGGGCTTCCGCACATTCGTGTTGCTCCACAAGTAGTTCGGCAGCTTGCGACTGATTTCGGTTTTGCTCGCTCGCATCGTTAACATGTTTAGAAAAACACATACTTGAAAATTATGAATGGGAGAAACATTTCGATTGCTCAGTGTACATTTTAGTGTCCTATTACGAGTATATTTTTCTTGGAGAACTAAACAGCGCGTATTAGGCCGCACAGTGACGTCACGGACGCCATGTTTCCTTGGAAAACGGGTGGGCTGAAAAGGTGGTGCTGTCTAAGAAATGGAAAGAAAAGGAAAGCATTCTTGCTAGGTGAACGATAACTGTATTTTGCCTCCAACTTCCCGCAACTGTTTAAGCCTCGTAATAAATAAAGCAGTATTTATTTCAGCAAGGCAAATGAGAAAATTATCAATAAACTTCAGTACTATTTTTCTGGCGCGGAAGCAGACATGCGCTTTGGTTCTGTAGCTTCCACAGTGCTGTCAAGGAAAGCTGTCGCTGAGTATAGGTACCCACACTACACAGCAACAAAGCCTTGCACGACTACAGCCGCACATGGACTAGCATAACCCACACACTCGATTGTATTGGATTGGCTCTGCCTACGAATGGCACGAGAGGTGAAGGTGGCAGCCTGCCTGCCACCTGGTGTTGCTGAAAAATCACCTTGGCAGTGGCCTCCAAGATTAAGCGGCGCATTGCCAGGTAATCTCGGAGGCTATGCGTAGCAGTTTTGGAGCAATTCTGCTCATTTGTAGCATGGATGTAGCAGCTTTCAGTAAATGTAGCAGGTTGGAATAATATTGCTCATTTGTAGCATCGATGTAGCAGCTTTCACGAAATGTAGCAGGTTGGAGCAAAGTTGTAGCCACTTTCTCATCACTGTGTGCGTCACTAAGCCCCAAGTTGTCCTGTTTCAATCTGTGAGTGCTGTACATCATTATAATATGTAAAACGAGTAGAGGCAAAACATCAAACAATGTGTAAGGTTATGTTTCATTGTTCTTCATGGAGGAAATATTTTTTAAGGGCGTTTGAGAAACCCTTTGCATCTTTTATCTTAAGAGGTATTTTATTCCATACGCCTACAAACTGCACTAAGCGTTCAATATAGACCTTGTTGGTTAATGGAAGATTAAAATTGCCCAATTTCATGCATCTAGTTAGGCGGGAGAAGGAAGAAAAGATTGATACATTGAAAGGTACACTGTATGCAATGACATCTTCTGTTGTCCCGTCTCGATGCGCTACTCACGATGGTTTTTATGTCCAAACACCAACTCACCAAACAGTCAACTCTTTCAACTGGACTACCGTATTTACGCATAATGAACGCACTCGCATAATAAACGCACCCCCCAACTTCAGTCGTCAAAAATTTGATTTTTTTTTCTCCCGCGTAATAAACGCCCCTCCTACATTCATGCCGCTGCAGTCCCGCGAACCGACAAGTGGCGCCTTCTTGCCCATTGACTTTTCCATTTTTTATTATGCCGATCCCCCTCGGTTCACTCCCCCTCCCCCTTCGCCCACTGCCAGCGCGCAGTTCTTTGTTTTTCTTTCTATCTGTGCGCAACACGTCCCCGTCTTTTTGAATTATCCGTGTGCCACAGCGGGATTCAGTGAACGCGAGTGTAGAGGCATCGCGGCTCACAAGCACACAGCGAGCGAAGGTCACAAAACCGCAAAACTGCCCGCGCCAACCAACGGTCGCTTCCTGCAAATACGAAACTTTGAGGCCCAACCACATGCACGCGATTTTCGAGCGACGGCGACAGGATTTTCTGTCGCGAAGGGTCATCCGTCGCCGTCGCAGGTGCATGTGCAGTTTTCTGGAAAACCAGAAAAATTCGCTTGTCGCCCAGAAAAGAGTGCGACGATTCCCGTAACATGGTGGCACCCCGATCCTCGCTTCGGTTGCAATTTGCTCTTCATGCTTGTTATCCGCACGTACTTCAAGGAATGCAAGATATAGGCTACCTTTTTACAGTCATATCTCACGCGGAGATGAGGCAGCGGCCGTATTTTGTCGTTAATCTTGTTATCGACGGTTTGTTTTGATGCTTCGCTGGTAGCTTGCTGCAATGTCAACGCCGTCATCGTGCAAGTTTGGCACGGAGTCACGGAGTTTGCAAAGTGCGTCGGTGCATCATAGTGTACGCTTCCGGCCGCCCCTCGAGATCACAGCAGATACCACTGTCGTGGTTAAAGCAAAAGATTGCGAAACAAGAAAGTCGCGAAACGCTTTTATGGAGTGCACGGGGACAGCTTGCAGAAGATAGCACCATCAACCACCGAAGATGAGTGAATTGCAATAAAGAAGCTGTTTCCAAACAGTGTACGCGTATCTTAATTGCGAAAGGTTAAGCTACCTAACTTTTTTTCTTTTTTGGATTACCGTATTTTTTGCTCATCCCGAAAAAGTTTTCGTGTTTCCTGTTTCGCATAATAAACGCACCCTCGAAACTTTGCTTCAATTTTTCGGGAAAAAAGGTGCGTTCATTAAGCGAGTATATACGGTATCTTGACTTTTAAAGGAGCTCTGACACAAAAATTTTGCACCTTGTTTTTTTTTGTTGCAATAGGTAGCTTACGACCCACTTATCACGGCTAGAAACCTCGTTTGCGCGTGTGCGCGACGGTTAGTTATTTACAGACATTTTTAGAACGCCCAGTCGCAGTTTCGGTTTCAAAGAGCACCGAGCTAGTCAGGAGCAGTTCCGGTAGCAAGATAAACGCAGCTGGCCACGTGACCACGCAGAACTGTGACGTAGGCGGCGCGCGCGAGAGCGGGCGCCGCCTACGTCAAGGCACGGAGGACGAAATCGCAGGTAGCGCAAGGGCACACCCAACAACCAGCCAACACAAAATCGTGACGCAGTTTGTTTACATTGCTACCGCGTTGATGTCGGCGTCGCGAGGGGCTCGCATCTCGCTCATTCATGCGGCATGCACTTTGAAATTGATTTTAAATATGTTCTAAGCTATATTTGCCCTTGATATCTCGTAGGCGTTGTCTATGTCTCCACATACATCTATTTCACTCATTATCTCGCCTTCGAAATTTTGTGTCAGTGCTCCTTTAAACAATATGAACTTTGTGGCCAGATGTCCAAACAAAATCTGCCAAGTCTTATGGCGCATGGCAGTGTACAGCGGGTGAAATGACAAACACAAAAAGAAAAAGAAAACACAAAAACTTTTGTTTGTCTTTTGTTTTCGTGTTCGTTGTTTCACCCGCTCTGCGCTGCCATACACCACTGTGATTAACCAACTAGCCCAGATGTACATTTTAAGCTGCTAAGCCTGGCACAAAAGGATAGAGCTGATGTAAAGGTTTCAATGACTATCATAAAAAACTCACCTCGGGCAGTTGTGCCAGCACTTGTTCCAGGCTCTCCTACAACCAGAGAACATGCTTTCATTGATGCAGTGTTTCACGCTTCATAGAGGTCCTAAACAGCATCTTGACCCTCTATTGCATGAATTATGATAAAATCAATTGAAAAATTATTTGATCATTTTTTATCATTAACTACATGAAATAACATGTACAAAAATTTTCAAATTTATTGTGACTTTATTAATGAAGATAAAGGTTTGTGCCAAATATGGCACACTATGCAAGTGGGTGAGCAAAATTGCTGCCATGGCTGAAAAACAAAATCTCACTGATTTCGGTCTGTTTAGCTTGATTTGTGGAATAAAGCAAAGCAATTGCTTCCTGTGTTCAGGCATAATTGAACATTTTGGTTAGCACATCTGACTGCCGACATCTACGTGCAAGATGGCCACTTACACGTTTGGCTCTACGCATGGTGCCGCCTTGATGTACTTTCCTACCCGAATTTCCAACTGCTGACTTGTGGTTGTGAGCGTCAGTTGCCGACAAATCGTAAAAGCTAAATATCGCCATGCACTGGTTAGACTTCACACAATTTTTCGTGCCACCACGCTAATAATGTAACAAAAATTGCCAGGTACTGCTGCTTACACTCGATATTTTCGTGAAGCATCTCAAAACCTACCGCCACAACTGAAATCTGGCAAAAACGAGCTGTGCTGCATGATCTCAGAAGATTTCTTTTTGTTTGTATTTGCACCGTCCAACAAAACATAGATGGCATCATATTGCACATTTCATCACTCACATGCATACTGTGCCAAATATGGCACATACCGATTTCCGACTATATACCATAGTGGAAAACGGAATTCAGAAGAGCCTTAATGAGCATGAATTTTCAAAGCCACGAGATATGCCAAAATAATTTTTTCTTGCTTCTGCTACGAGAAAGTGGTTGCAAGAAAAATATAGCAGTCACTGTTGTTCATGATCCGAGCTTGCACGTGCACCGTGAAATCTATTTCATGTCTAGATTTCATACTGCTCAAGGGATGGCAGCGCTTTTTTTATATTTAGTGCACGTAACTATAAGGATTACTCCAACTGTGTCACATTCTCCACTGGTCCTCTTGCGCCCGCTATAAAAAATGTTAATCGGTATGTGCCAAATATGGGACGCCATGCAATAGAGGGTTAAACAGCCCCTCACCAGGTCAGATAAAAAATTTTAGTTAGACACTGGAAGTTGTGTGCCGAATGATGAGCCTTATTATGCCACAAGAATTTTTTTAATCGGTTCATTACGAGCTGAGAAAACTGAATATACGAACAGCGCAACAGACAAAGACAGAAGGGAACAACACACAGCGCTGACTTTCAACAATGATTTCATAGCGGAGCGATGTACATATATATGTGAAAAAAATGGGCATGCGTAGAAGGGTGCAGTTAACAACCACTGTGATACCACTGTCCTACCAACTTGCCCAAGTTTCCACGCTTCAGAGCTGAGAAAATCAATGTTTTGAAGCGGCGCGATACCACGATGTGAGGAAGTGAGCTTGAGACCTTTGCCACTCGCCCAGTGTAGCCTTTGCAAGCTGAATCCCTTCCTTGCCCTCTTCGGCATCAGAGCCGGAGATCACATGCCACATACGCATGAACATGTCATGCCCACGCAAGGTCACGTGCACGACGTGCCTGAGCCAGCCCGAGCCCCCGAGCGGTGTTGTCGTGTTGTATCAGCGTTCTCTATGGCCTCCTGCCCGTTTCTGCAGGATGGATCCCTCGGTGCATGCATACTTAGAGAGGCTGGAACGGCTCATGGATCCTTACCGTGACGCACCACGTCGCATCGATGGAACTGCTGAGAGAGACGATGCCCCAAAAACGCGCCAAGCATTGTCAGGGCTGGCGCCTGCATGACGCGAGAATGGCGAGAACACGGATGCATGCGAAATGGAGGCAGATTAGTTTCGCATCTTGCAGCGATTTGAATTTTAAAAAATAATAAAAAACATGCACCCATTTTTTTTGCTTGTGTGTTTTATTATTTCTCTCAACTTTTATTCATCGATTCAAGCAACAGATTACACAAATTACACGTCGCCTCGAATAATTTTCGTGGTGTCACGTACTACTGTGGGTGACGCAGAGCACCAATGAGGAGCCACGTCAGAGCCCTAACTACGTAGGGCCATTCCTTGTCATACATCATACCTAGGGCCCCTAACTTAATGCGGTGGAAAATTTGGAATTCTGCAATTCCAGATAGAGAAATCTGCAAAATTCCACGGCAACCCTAAATATGCAAAATTCTGCGGCAATATTGAACAAATGCAAAAAGGCACCTGTAACCATTTATTTATCACACACTTTCAGGCTCGCAACATGCCTGCAATAATTAAAATTGGAGGAAGCTGTTGTGGCACAGCATCAGATGGTGCTTAGTGCTCTCTTCACTTAGAGAGTGATGCTTGTGGGACACAATGTCACCATAGCGACTAAACGACCTCTCTGCATCAACAGAGTTGATTGGTATCGCCAAGTACTTCAGGGCAACTGACGAAAGAGTTGGAGTAAGCTGCTCCATCCCTGCCCAGAAAGCCAGGACATCAAAGTCTGCTCCTGGATTTTGTTGCTTGGAGACAAATGGAGCCAAGTCCCTGTCACTGGTCTTCAGTTCTTGGGCAGTCTTCAGGTAAATCTGCCATTCGGCAGCTAGAGCAAGTGATTCTTCTGCAAGCTGAGGCACGCCTGTCAACTCTGTCCTCTTCTTTGAAAGGCATCCAACTTGCAGAGGATCTAAGCTCCTAACATCCTTGAAGAACTGCCAGGTATTGGACTTCTCCAAGTATAGTAGCGCTTTGTTAGCTGCTTTGGTCATTGCAGCCTCCATCTTGCCTGCAATTTGGTGGGCTTCATCATGTGCAACATCTCTCTGCAGCTGTGTTGCGAAATCCTCCTTTGCAGCTGCTTCAAGGTATCCCTAAAGCGTAAACAAAGCATTGTACGCTTTGTGGCAGGCTACGTGCTGACCCTCTGCTGCTTTCAGCAAGCTTGAAACTTTTTTCCCAAATACCGCAATGCATCGCATGCTGTACCTGAGCTCAGTCGAGTCTTCACTAAGCAGTTTCAGAAGAGAATCAACACACGCTGCTTCTCCATATTTCTGGTGGACTTGACAAAGCAATGTTGGATGGTGCTCAAAGTAGGCAAAATGTTGTTCAACAGCCTCAATCCATGAATTCCACCTGCTTTGGACAGGTGCTGGTGGTGCTTTGGCACATTGAACTCCACACTCTTGCAGATGTAATTCGTAGAAAGCGCTCTTTCTACTCGACAGACGGAAGGCCTTCTTCATACAAGCGACAAACTTGTCCACTAAGGGAAAACATGCCTGCAGTGTGCTGCCAACAATGTTCACTGCATGGGCTACACACGTAATGTGAACAGCACCCTCACAAAGCGGCTTTATGCACTCCTTAAAGGACTCCACCATGTAAGTGGCGTTATCGCTAACAAAGCCCGATACATCTTCGAATTCAACTCTGTCCCTCGTCAGTGTTCTTGTCACGATGCGTCCTATCATAGACGAGTTCACTTCATCCACGTATTTCACTTCCACGAGTACACGTTGTAGCGCAGCACTCGCACTTCTGGCCGACTGAATGAACAACACATTCACAACCGATTTTGATCGGCCATCGGTGGTTTCATCTGTAATTAGAGAAACTGTAGTGCCTTGAAACATAGCTTATAAATTTGCCTCGTGCTTCTCGAACAATTCTGGAAGTCATCGGCGGAGCACATCAGATCCAGGCACCGATCCGCCGTTCCGAACGTGTGTTTGTAGAAACGCTCTGTTTCAGATTGTCCACCTTCTCAAGGGGAATATTTGGATATCAGTGCATCCAAGAACTTGAGCACAATGTCGTTCCTCGCTTCACCAGCCGTGATTGCGGATTCCAGCGTTTGCGGTCGACTGTGCTTTCGCGGCGTTCCTAAACCCCCCAGCTCCGTCTTCCGATGGTTCTTCGCCACTTTTTCGTTTAGAGGAGTCCCTTTTTCCGGCATTCTTGCGATGACGGTTGCTCTCGATGTGCTCGTCAATAGTTGACTTGCGGCGATGGTCAACTGCTCCGAGTAAGGTGGCTATTTGGGCAAGTTGGTAAATATTCATCTTAGCACAGTGCACACACACGAACACAGCGCTCATGTCGTCGGTTCTTCCTTATTCTTTTTGTGTTCATGTGTGTGCGCTGTGCTAAGATCAACTGCTCTTGCACAAGCCCAGCAAAAAAGTACACCTCCATCTTCATAAAACTCTGTGTGCTTGTATTCTCGAGAGCGTTCCTTCGCAGTCTTTTTACTTAAATGTGACCCTGAAGGTGCCATCTCTATTCGCGCATCGATCTTGAACCAAAGCTACGGTGTAAGAACAACCAAAGCAAACGAGAACAAAGCACACGTGCAATCGCAAAAGCGAGTACGTTGGATAGATAGGTGGCTACGGCTACCTACGGCTACCTACGGCTACCGTTAAGCCTTAATATGAATGGCGGCTTCAATTTTTCTTGCTAGTAAAAGACGATAAAGCAACATGAACCATTTTTCTATTAACTAAAAAGAATACGAGCGTATTGAATCGCTGGCATCTAACACAAACTTTTTTATTCCTTTTTTTTTTAAAGAAGAGTACAAAGAGATTGCCTCCGCGTTGCCATTGAGTACGAAACCGGAACCGCCTTCGCGACAGCAAGTTGCGAGCATGGTTGTGGTTGCGTGGTTGTGGCTGTTCGTCACACAGCTCCGTTTCGCGCTAGGCTTAGTCTGCGTCATATCTGTTCCCAGTGAAGTGTAAATGGTGACTCACCCTTTCTATAATCAAAGCTCATACCAAAAGCAAGTTATTTTACACGGTCGATTCTTTTTTGTGCGCCCGAAAACCTGTTAGCCAGCGTTGCGAACCAACTAAAGACTTTTCGCATTCCTGCGCATAAAAAAAAAAACGTAAAATCCGTGATTTTTCGCGGAATTGACCTGTTTTTCACATTTCCGCGAAAAAACTTAAATTCCGTGATTTCTTGCGGAATCGCGGAAAGCTAGGGGCCTTAATCATACCCTCTTTCTTTGGGCGCGCAACCGCGAGACGAAGGGCAAGCGGCGTTCAGCTTGTGATTTGACCTATTTTCACAGCGCGCAGCATTGCAACTTTTGGCAGACGTAGTCGTGAACGCCAAGTGTATGCATTGCGCTCGCCAGCTCAATATGCTCAGACCTGGTGAGGGGCCCTTAAGGTACAACTTCAATTAAAAGTTTGGACACAATGGATACCACAAAAAAACTTGCTTCATAGACTGAGTAGCAGCTTGAACCAAAGTTGCCCAGTGGTCAACGCACGTCTAGAACAACGAAGCGTCACGCTTGCAACAGTGCAAGCAACATCTGCTGTTCGAAACGGGCCACATCTGAGCATGCCCGGCGCCAATGATGTGACTGCCTTATAGTTTCCACCATTGTTTGTCGCCACAGCTGCTATAACTGCTTGGGCCGTCAGAAGCGCTGTCAACTGTCAAGCGCCGAAAAGAAGAAGATTGCTACCGGCCAGATCAGCGCCTTTTTATACTGTGAACGTATTCTCGGTTCTGTATCATACAGAGAACAGTGCACTTCGTTTTCTTTTCTTATCCTTTTTTTTTTTGCTTGTTTTTTGTTTTTGCACTAGACCGTTCAGAGCACTTTCAACAGCCAAATGGATTGTTGCATTCGCGGTGATAAACAAGGATCAAAAATGCAAGGGAGGTATATCGTTGGCGCCTCACATGCTCA
Organism: Rhipicephalus appendiculatus; assembly: GCA_030522465.1. NCBI lineage: Eukaryota > Metazoa > Arthropoda > Arachnida > Ixodida > Ixodidae > Rhipicephalus > Rhipicephalus appendiculatus. Next base: position 72,463 of record JALIZH010010419.1, on the reverse strand, counting down.
GATGTGGCGTATTTACGACTGCAGATGTCGCTCGTGCAGCTCCGAGCACCCAGCTCCATCATTCTAGACATGAGAGTCGACCACTGTACGACTCATGAACCTGCATTCCAATATTCAAGATTGCCTTGATGCATTTTTATTGCAAACACTAAAACACAGTGACAATACAAACCCGGGTCAGCATTGGTGCTGACCACATCACAAACCTTTCTTTTTATCAGTCTCGATAATAACGAATAACCCCATTTGTTTAACTCATTGATATGAGTGTGGCAGAGAAGCTTCATTTTTGCAAATCTCTGCAAAGGTACAACTGATTTTAATGTTGCAGTGTTTGTTCAAGCTGTGTCGGGTTTAGTAGGTGTCAGAACCAACTTTTCATTTTCTTAACTAATTTCTTGCCTACCTTTTAAGGATACCAGATGTACAAACAATTTACCTTTCTTTCTTTTCTTCTTCACCACACTTCCAATGCCACAGCTGTTAGTGTTCCACACTCGCCATCATGGCCACTGGTGGCACTGACTGGACGCTTTCACGTTTAAATGCACATATATACCCCATAAAGTGGACGGGGGGCTGGCCGCCGTGGTAGCTCAGCTGGTAAAGAATCAGACACGTTATTCGAAGGTCACGGGTTCAGTCCCTGGCCACGGCAAGTTATCTTTTCGTCCACTTTTCTTTCTTCACATTTGCGTTACATTTACTACTGATAACATCCCCTATATTTTCCTTGGCATTACTGTCTGTTAGTTCTCATTAATACAGCCGTGAAGGTTTTTCAAAATAAAAATGACGTCCAGTAATATGCAGAAAGAATCGTTTTTCTTAACACTCCATTCTACCTCACGTGTCATCGGTATTTAACACGAGTTACAGGGCAAGCAAAGCCCTCGCTAATCAGCCTAGACCAAACTGCTACATGACAGCCTAGCCTCATTTGTTAAATAAAACGTCTAATGAGAGCAAGTAAACACAGCCAGGCATGCTCCACCTTACTGAATTGTCAGAGCAACAAGAATCAAATTACGGTGATTTCACTACATCGCTATGGTCATGATTAGTAAATACAAAAGTAAACAAAAACAGCTTCATTTACCATGTGCATGTTGATCGTGCTTGCAACTGCTAACATGCAATGTAACTTGACTGCATGCAACCAGGATCTGCTCGGTTTGGAAGACCCACTAGTTTGCTAGGTGTGTTAAGTAACCCTGACTTTACGCATTATTTGATGCATCCATCCATTAATGATGTACTAAACAGCTCACAAGACAGGATGGAGAAAACTGCAGTAATTTGCTGATTGCCTCAACTTGATTACTGTAAACCTGTATTCATAACAGGTGTGCTCAGCTCCTCGTGGTCAACCATAGAACAACCGCACGAGAAAAATTCCTAAACAACAGTGTTAGTACTAGTACAATTGATGAGTCAAGACGTTATACAAAGAACTGTGCCAAGTGCAACAATGCCTGTGCAAGTTCATTTCTCTTGCTGAAAGCACTATGACAGTGAAAAAGACAGACAACACACGAGAGGATGTGTAGACAAATGAATTGATTTAATTGTGCAATCTTTTGGGCATCTGCCATATGTGTTATGCATATTTCATCACTTCAAAGAAACTCGTTTCAGCATTTATCCTAAGTCTCTTGCACTGCTTAAGCCCTGTCTGTTTGAATAAAGTTTGAAGACACGGTCAGAACTCAACATGTCTGCTGCCAATATGCTCAAAAAAAGTTGTACAAGGGTGTCCCAAACATCACACAGCATGATTTTAAAGAAGACGAATGGCATTAAGCGAAGTAAACCAAGTACATATTGTTCCCTGGTAGACTGAAGTACCAACCACTAATTTTTTAGCTAATGAGGTTTAATTAATAAGCCAAAATTATATTTGTAACTTGTCATGCACTCAACTAATCATCAAAATGTCAATGAGGCATACGTAGTCTTTGAATGGCATTAAGTGTGCTGTTTTCAACAGTGTACTAATTGCGTGCTCATTTTTTCTGGCTGGTAAAGAAAGCCCGCGAAATAAGAAAAATAACGCATGCCTACACTCCCACCTGCAAGAGAAAGCAGCACCCTCAAATATGCTAACTACAGGCAACCGTGTTGCCTGTTGCTCGTTGCCAGAGACGGCGTTTCGCACATTGGCAAGGGTACAGGTTGGACGGCAACAACATGCATCAAAATTTTTTGCAGGGATACCTTCGACTTGATTGTACACAACTATCACTATCCATATCTCACGACAGACTGTTCCCATTGATAACGTGGCTGGTGCGCTGTTCTGCTTGTGGCCTGACTCTGTAAGAGCAAAGCACAGCATTTCTTCGTTCGGGGAGAGGCAGATAGGGTGGTCCATATTTTTTCCTTCTGCATTTTTTCTTTGATAGTGGCTACCTCACAGTGAGCCTGTTTGAGGGCCCAAATTTCTGATGCGCGTAACAGTCTAGTCCCGTGTCATTTTTCAGATTTCGGGGGCTTTCTTTATCAGCTGAAAAAAAATGAATGCGCAATCGGTACATTTTGAAAACAGCAAACTTAGATGTCATTTGAAAAGGACTACTTATGCCTCATTGACATTTTGATGATTAGGTGATTGCTTGACGAATTACAAATATAATTATGACTAATTATGAAAACCTCATTAACAAAAATATTGGTGGTGGGTACTGCAGTCTACTGGGAACAATATGTACAAGGTTTGCTTCACGTTACACCATTCCCCTTTTTTTAAATCATGCTGCATGATATTTCGGACACCCTGTATATTGGCTTTCCTGTTTTCCTTTAATAACCCATACATACCTCTAAGACTTGTTTATGCATGAAGTTATATATCCAGGGATTCCTCATGTATACATTGTTTACCTTGTCTCCGTTAATAAAACTAAACTCCCCAGCACTGAGAAAAAGCATGCAGTTTGCATGCTATGGCACATACATGTTGATTGTTACATAAACCACGAAGCCCACCATGACACACAGTTACCTGCACTAAGTTAACCTCTGCCACACATCTTCTTCGCATGCTTATGAACTTGGATAAGAATGAAGCAAGAATGTTGCCACATCTTCCAGCGATATATTCATAGCACCCCTATCAATCCTGTGTACTAAGTGCGTCATTTTTACACCACATCATGCTCAATCGAAAGCACAGCAAAGAAACATGCATACTGTCTCAGCAAAGACGCAGCATGTATGTTCAGTGCAAGCCTGCTTACAGTGGCCTGAACTGTGTTGCTGCGTTCGGCGAGCAAGGCTGCACGGTCCATCTCCAGGCGGCGGCGCAGCTCAAACTCACGTTGTGCTTCCACTTCCCGCTCCAGCCACAGTGCATGCTGCCTGCATGACAAAGTCACACTTCTCAAAGCTTTGTCTAGCTCATTTGCACGAACCACTATTTGCAGCTGCCCAGCATATAAGGGGTTCCAATTTGGCTATCCCCAATGCAACACACTTTCTCTGAACTTGCCCAAGCCTGCATTTAAGCAATCTCCACCACCTACGTGCAACAAGACCACAGGCCTGGCCAACCGCCCAACCTTGATCGCTGGATTCGCAGACTCTTCCACTGCTCTCTCTTAGACCTCCGACATGATGTTAAAGATCTTCCCGTTCTCTCGAACTGTCGAGGGGTCTCCGACTGACACTTGCCTTCCTATGGTTGGGTGATTGGGGGCCGTACGTATATGCTCCAGGAACAGGTTGATTGACAGGACCAGACTGGCCCTTGCTAGACCGGACGGCATGGCTTACAAGAGAAGGAGAGCGAGTGGCCAGTGCGGGGAGACTCGGCGGCCAAAGAAGCAGTGACAGAGACATTTTGAACAACGAAAGACCACAGATTCTCGGCTCCCTAACTCAGTTGTAAATAATGTAAATAAACATCTTTTATCATATAGACCTCATCGTCGTCGAGTTATTGAAATCGAAACCTTTTTTTATAACACATGAAGGACATTAGTTTGTGTATTTATGAGACCACTTCGTACTATGCCTAAACCAGCACCTCCTCTGTTGCACTTATTGCTAAAGTATGACATGATATTGCATGCCGTAATGTATTTGCACTAAACAAAAGTTTATGGTAGGGCACGCACTTCGATGCTGAAGTCACCATTAACAAGACACTGTGTGCATGTCTCTGCAGCTGGGCCAGATTGGACGCAATGGGCATGGTTGTAGCATGAATGGTGGTTAGGCATGAAGCTAAATCAAGAGCTAGGCGTGAACTGCGAGTTACTTGCTATTATTATTAGCATAATTGAATCATTTCTGTTGAGTATGTAATTATTGGCCTTAAGTTTCAAAACTGCACAGCTCTAGCCTGTCCCAAAACCATTAAAATTTCCAACGGCAACTCAAATATATAATTAGAGCCCCTCCTTCCTTTTTTTTTTCCTTCGAAAAAACATAAAAATGGTGTCTTGGTGCACGCTTAGCGCGAATTACGCAATTTCTATTGAAATGTAGCAGGATGTATCAGGTTTCACCTCTTGGTGATGTTTGGCGCAATAGGCACAGCAATCACACCACTGCACATAGCAAGTTCTTAAACATGCAGAGCCAGGACACGGACATGCATCAAGTTAGGTCACTTCGGACATATGTGCAGAAGTCTGGAAGAGTGCAAGCAATACCTCCCCATTTGAGAGGTCGGTGCCCCAGAGGACAAATAGTTACGACATTAGCAAAACATTTTCCTGGGCTAGTTGGTTCATGACTTCTGAAGAAAAATTGTGGCGCAAAACAACACAAGGACAGACAAAGAGTGCCACCGGCACTCTTTGTAGCGCGAGTTCCGTGTTCTTTGTCTGTCCTTGTGTTGTTTTGCGCGACAATTTTTCTTCAGAAGTCATGACATATGTAGTAATAATGACAGACTGGGCGTGTTGGGTTAGCGTATTGCTATGTCCCATTCCTTTCTTTCTATTTTCGTGTTACCGCCCCAATGCAATGTAACTGCTGCCTTGTGCAAAGCGCGCCCAAATGACTGGGAACTATCTAGATAATGTTAGAACCTTCCGATCAGATTATGTGCTCAGTGCAAACATCAGAGGTAGTTCTGGAACTTACACGGCCGCTAGTGATAAAGCTGGAATCTTCGATGATACATGAATAAAAGCCGACGCGCTTCACCGCTTGTCAGTTTATCGACGACTGACGCTGTGTTCTCCGATATCAGTGTACACCACAACTCGGCCCACTCACTCATGAGTGCACTCACTGACACTCACTCACACTCATTTGAACGTGGTGAGTGTGAGCATGAGTGAGCACTCATGAGGATGAGTAGGCGTGAGTATGAACGTGAGTGAGTACTCATGGGTGTGAGTGGGCGTCAGTGTGAATGTGAGTGAGTACTCACGAGTGTGAGTAGTCGTGAGTAGGAACGTGAGTGAGTACTCATAAGTGTACTAGTTGAAGGGATCCGGACACCGACCAAATGATTTAAATCATTTGGTCGGTGTCCGGATCCCTTCAACTAGTATGTTTCATCCCGGCCAGACGGGTTTCCGTCATACTCTCAACTTCACTCATAAGTGTGAGTGTACATGTGTGTGAACGTGAGTACTCATGAGTATGAGTGGACATGAGTGTTAATGTGAGTGAGAATTCATGAGCGTGAGTAGTCGGGAGTATGAACGTAGTGAGTACCCATGAGTGTGAGTGGACGTGAGTGTTAACGTGAGTAAGCTCATGAGCGTGAGTAGTCGTGAGTATGAACGTAGTGAGTACCCATGAGTGTGAGTGGACGTGAGTGTGAGCGTGAGTGAGCACTCATGGGGATGAGAGGTGAGCAAGAACGTGAGTGAGTACTCATGAGCGTGAGTAGGTATTCCACACAGGAAAACACGGCGACACACACACACGCACGCACACAAACACACTGAGTGGTCGGGCTGAGGAAGTGAGAAGCCCTAATGGTGCTGACGTTATCTAGCGGCAGTTGACTAGACAAGCGATATGAGGCCGCAAAAAAAATGTTTTATTGTGATGTCGTGCAATAAAGTTTCACCACCACCATTGTGATGCCGTGTTAGCTCAGTAACAGGTGTTTCAAGTTGTAAGAAAACAGGAAGCAGAACTAGCAATCGGAAAATGAGATTTGACTTTTCTTCAAGAGATAACTGTCACTCGTGCAGCGTATTTCTATCGGCTAGCGCGTCGAAGACGCTACCGGATACGTCAAACACCACGCGGCTGGCATTCTGATTCTGCGCCATTTGTGTACGCTGTGTGCCCTGGCGTACCGTCGCGTCGGCGCCTGTCTCGGCGTGACGGTGACTGCGGCGACGGCACTTCCTTTCTGTCTCCTGTCTCTCGGAGTGCGCTGCTTGTTTGGTAGTATAGCGTTTGAGAAAGAGTTTTAGCAAGTTATGGAAATACAGAACGCAAATACGGTACGGGACTACGGTACCGCTCCTCCACTCTCACTCGTGCTTTCGCCGCTCCTAATTCCATAAAGGCACCCCAACACCACAAAAGCCTTTTCAAAAATTATTGTGGGATGTTATGCCTTATTATTGCCTGTCAGACTACGCATTGTTTACGATGCAGCTGTCGATCAGAGGAGGCACTTTAATAGAATACTTTGACGAGCGCATTGGTTCATTCTGGAATAGATTTGAGCGCAAAAGGACAAGACACGAGAAGAACGACTACACGAGCGCTCATGTAGTCGCCTTCTCTTCTTGTGTCTCGTCCTTTTGTGCTCAAGTCCACTCCAGGACACACTTTAAGCACAACTAGCTGGAGAGGAGGAGCGCTACTATAGTACGAAAACCGCATTTGCATGCCGTATTTCTGTAACTTGCTAAAGCCCTCTAATGTGAGTATATTCGGTTCCGGTCGCACTATGTTGCACGCTGAGGCTTCATGTTCGAAGTGACGCTTGGAGGGCGGCATGTTCATGGAGCTGCGGGCAGGGCCAACGTGCGCCCAGGGAAGATCTAAATGTGCGCCTGTTATTACAATGGCAGCCTGCGCACGCGGGGCTGTTGCGGATGCCCAACTAAAACTGTCTATCAATGAGTTGAGACTGTTATGCGCGTCTTTGTACACCCTCCCCTAATACGAGTGATGCAATCATTTATCAAGGGCAATTGTTTGCTGACCGCAGATTATGTCTGCACTGCTGAAGGCACAATATGTTGTTTTGACATGGGGTTTCGTGTAAGCCCTAATAACATTAGCATCGATATTCAAGGTGCAGCGTGCGTCCCACTCGCGCAAACGTGCAAAAAAAAAATAAGTAAGCGTGCAGAACACCCCGACATACTAAATAAATCTAATGGCTCTTGTTTATTAAAAACAGTAATTTGAGGCGCAGATATAGTACTGCGCTTACAGTATGGCGCGTAAGGCACTTGAAAATCCTGAAGTGATTTCTCGGATGTCCTTTCATTGGCACACAGTGTGTACTTATTACAAGACAAGGTTCCCACCTTGTTCGTTAAAATGCACGTTCGTAGAAAAAGTATGTAAAGGAGCATTGACATTAAATTTCAAAATCAAGATGTGTCCTTCATTCAATTGCTCGGTATGCATAGGTCTTCTTAGCCAAATTTGAATGGCGTCCGTCGCATAGAAGTTATTTTATTTCTAGGGCAAACAGCGTATGAAAGCTCAACGAAAAACTGAGTGCCCTGCGACATCGACAGTAGTGCTATGTGTGAGGTGTGATACATCCACACCTGTGACGTTCGCTAGTGATACGCTAGTAAGAATGACGTCGATGGTCTGAGTGTGCTTATTGTGGCGCCGACGCCCGGCAATGGTCTCACTGGCTCTCCTTGCTGTGTTGATCCGTGCGTGCGGTTCATCGTGTCGCATAGACTGATTTGTCGCATGCTCCACAGCGCGAGTGCGATCATTCGGAGCGACACAATACGTGCCAAGACGTTGGGGAGCAGCTGCGTAGTGCGAACCTGCCCGTCGAGGCGCGGAAAAAGCGGAAAGTGCATGTCCTTTCATCGATTCCAAGCCTCGAACCTCAACGCAGCCAGTAGGTTGACTTCGCACGGCGCGCCGTTGGACCGAAGGACTGGACGCCTCTGATCAACAGCCGAATTTGCTCGCTTCGCTTTGACGCGGGCTGCTACAGGATGAATCCTGTGTTGGCGAAGCAGTTGGGTCTCTCATTTGATACGAGGCCCAGTCTCCAGGCCGGGGCTATTCCCACCGTATGCGTGTGCCAAACTGCAGCTGAAAGCAGCGATTCACTCGCCAAACGTCCATGACATGACGTGCGTAGTCGGTGTTCCTGTGCTCCGGCAGTATGGCCGGGGTTGATACATTGCATTTAATGCAGAACGTCCATGACATGACGTGCGTAGTCGGTGTTCCTGTGCTCCGGCAGTATGGCCGGGGTTGATACATTGCATTTAACGCAGGATGGCGAGCCTGCCGCTTCTTCTAATTCCCAATTCCAAGTCATTGTCATCCTCGCTTTCCGATGTTGACCGCGACGACGGCGGGGACGACGATGTTGACGACAAAGACATGGCTGCACGTGTGCTCCTAGCAGACGAAATGTCAGCGATGTCAGCTGGACGTGACGTCACCTTTTTTTGTGGCAACGGGATCAGCTGGGGAGCGACCCCAATGTGGCCGCAAGGTAGCGCTACCAGTACTACAATTTGGCGGGCTTTCCTCCTGTTTTGAATCGCGTTCGATACCGAATATATCAATGAACATTAATGGTACTTATTCGTCTCTACGCTGCATTTTGATTTGAGAATCGTTACTTGGGGGTCGATAGCTACTCGCGGATGCAAAAAAATCCACATGCGTAAATTTGATGTCAGTGCTCCTTTAAGGGGAGATGAGGGGATAAAATAGCGATTTTTGAAAAAATATTCATTTTCAAATTTTAGTTGGTTTGGATTCCTAGTTCACTAAAGAAGATACTCACCAAGTTCGGTTGTTATCTGTACAGCAGAAGAGAATAAAACTAATTTTTTCACGAGACGGTGGCATGCATTTGCTGGTGAAAGCGTATCTGAAACCTCTTTTCAAGACGCAGCTTCTACACGGGCAACAGGTCGAACGCGAAGTGAATGCCCGTGTTAGGACGTGTATTTTTTCGCGCCTTCTAGCCACAGAACACTTTCTGTGGAGACTGACCTAGAGGACAAACAAATACAAGGCACATTTCTAGCCTCGGCGATTGCAGAGTCGCTGGAAAATTGGAACCGAAGCTCGAATTGGCGGAAACTAATTACATGAGTTAAACGTACTGGAAGAAATCTACAGAGGATCCACAGCCACCATAGTCCTCCGTAAAGAAAGCGACAGAATCCCAATAAAGTAATGCATGTTGTTGGGCTAGTTGGTTGATCGATTTTGAAGCACATGTTTAAACTGCGCGAAGACGACAACACGTTAGACACATAGAACACGCACACACGAAGCGCAGACTTCCAACTGTGTTTATTTCATGAAGGTACAACACTTATAAGCTTCGACAAGGAACAAATTGCATCGATAGCCTTACAGTCAGCAGAGATGTGGCATGACCACTTTCGCGTTACAATCTCGGAAAACTCCTGATATGCCCTTCTAAGAAATCTATTTCCTTACGTGATAACGATAATGAGGGTGAACTAACACACGTGTCACCTCTTTTTGCAATGAAGAATGCCTCGATGATCTTTCTTTCTGTTTTTGTTTTTGCCTTGGAAAGGAATTTTGTTTTTTGTTTTTTCTAGCTGAGGAAAACAGCTGTCGCAGTTCTTGCAGTGTAGGGCAAGATTACTGCCTGAGCCAGTGCTTATGGATCGCCTGTGCTCCTGTGCACGTCCATTGAAGCAGCGTCCGGTTTGGCCGATGTACAACCGGCCGAAAAAACAAAATTCCTTTCCAAGGCAAAAACAAAAACAAAGAGAGAACTCAAAACACTTCAAATATGAGTTATGACAGTTCTTCACCTTGGGCGAAGGCATACAACGGGATTACAGGTGGACGTGAAAGTACACATTGTCACTATTTATCTGCTAGTGGACACTGGCTCTGCGGTCTCAATTAGTGCCCTGCACGGACTCAGGCCTACCCGAAAAACTCGGGCCGGTACAGGTAAGATAGCTTTCACGGTGGGCCCGGGTAGGACTCGAGTCAGATGATCCGGGTTTCGGGCCGGACCCGGTTTCAAGGTGGCGGGATAGGGCCGACCGGGCTCGACTTTGCTCAGTTCTTAAAGGGACACTAAAGTGAAACTTTAAATCAGTTTAGGGTGACAAAGGGTATTAAAGAGAACTCTCATTTATTTCCCCATCATAAGTTTATTGAGGAGAAAGACAAGGTCAACATTGCACTTTTAAATTTCACGCCAAAATGTCTACGCGACAGCACGGACTTCAGCCTGTCTGTCGTATTTCAGGGACATTGTGTCAACGAAACTTCTCGAGACTTAAAGGCCAACTCCGGCGATTTTTTGACCGTGTCAGGATAATGGTGCTTTTGTGTTCCTGAGACACTCTTGTCACGCGCCCGATAGCTGAAATGCTCAGCAAACTCGAAAATAATTTTTAATAAGCAAAAAGGCGCAATACCGAAACCGAAACCCAACCGAGTGTACTGTCCAAGTATGACGTAGTAGTTTGTTACGAACTGGAAGTCGTGCAAAGGCATGCTGGTCCCGCCGGCGCGCAATATCACACGCTCGTCCACAGAGAACAGAAAATCGCGCGCCAAACCAGCGAAGCGCCGGCCAAACACCGTCGCCTTGTGACCAGCACAATATACGCTGTAGCGGCCAAAGTTAGCGAACCCATCGGCTGCGTCACTTCCATCGACCGGCAAACCAACACGTCACAAACGCAATGTTGCCAATAATTGTGTGAAGCCGGGTGGGTGTTTGCAGACAATCTTTAAAATTCATTTGCAAACAATCAGCGCATGTCTCAAGCTTGAAATTTGGCATAAATGACGGAAATGTGCAAAGGAACGTACCCAGCGAATTTCATTGAGATCCATTGACCTCGAAAAACCTCCGGAGTTGGCCTTTTAATACATTAATATTATGGCCCCCCTCAGAGGTCAATGTACTTAATTTTTGCCTATTAGCAACAACATAGGCCCCAGTAGACGCCTTCAAAATGTAGGTGTCACGCCCTTTAGTGCACGAATTTCAAGGCGGTGTCGCCACCAGCATTTTCTCTCAGCGCGTTTTCTCGCTTACCAAGAGTCTTGCCGCGACGAGCATAGTGATTTTGGAATTGTGAAAGAGTGATTTTCTGATAATAGAAAAATCGTTTTTCTCTTTAGTGTGCCTTTAAGATTGTTCCACATACACTGGGTATACATATGTTCCACATATTTTACCTCGAAAAAAAAAAAACGCTTTTTTTTATGTGGGGGGCAAGCTATATGGAGAAGTTTTACGAGGAACAAGTACTGAACTTCTTTTGCTTCTTGAATATAGGTTTACTTGATTTATCTGCAAAAGCGCGCACTAAAAGTAAATAGACAAGGCACTTATATAGTACTCGCTATTTTATGCTTTATTTTAATTCGTTATTATCCTGTAACCAAAATGTTAATATTGTCACGGGGTCAAAAGGTGGACGAAGGCAGCAGTCGGCTTGTCCAAGATGAAACTCTTTATTTGGCCGAATTTGTGGCCGGGAAACAAAAGTCAACCTACAGCAATACACACTGTCTACCGATAGCGGCGAACAGAGCGTTCGCTGTTGATATAACTGATCATCAATATAATCCCTAAAAATAATCCCTAGAAAAGACGTGCCATTGTGAGCCTGTTTTTCAAGATGCAAACGTCATTTCTAGGGATAGCAGATACGTAGGCCAAAGAATAATAGAGGCTTTCCATATTAGAAGAAAGGGTGCGTCAGTGAACCTTCTATAAGTCTGTCAGATAACGAGTATGCATATCTGAGTTCTACATGCTACTGTTGACTTACGTGGCCTTACACGTGCACCCATTTGAATTTTTGTGTTTTTTTTGTGTGTGAGCGTTTTGCGGGACGCTGATAAAGTGATGACTGCGACACGTTGCCCTTTGTTGGACACTATTAAGTGTCAATTACGTTTTCAATAAATCAGTTTCATTCCTTCTTTGTGTCTCATCTGTTAAGCAGTTTGCTAGAAGATGAACTCTGGAATAATCCATGGTTTCTTTGTTGCGCTGCAGATGACGAGACGAGGACGCTAGGACGATACAGGGACACAGGACAGGTGGTGCGCAAACTTACAACTGGTTTATTCACATCTTGCGAAGTGTCAAATATAGGTTAACAATCAGATAGGATGGATGGGGAATGGCGAAAAGGGGTAAAAGGAAGTAGAGATAAGTCACGCATATGACGTATGCCATCTTGAGCACAGGCAAATTTTCCGCAGGTCAGCGTATGTCACTTTCTAGAAATTTAATTTCCGCTTGTGTTAAATGTAACAAGGGTGAGCTGATGCATTCCTCTTTCGCAGCTAAGATGAAAAGGGCTTCTTTTATCTCCCTAGTGTCTTTGTGGCCTATATATTTTTTACCGCAGGTTAATGGGATACTATATACAGCCTTATTGGCACATTGCACGAAAGGTTCCCTGTGGTTTATCCATCCATCCTATCTGATTGTTAACCTATATTTGACACTTCGCAAGATGTGAATAAACCAGTTGTAAGTTTGCGCACCACCTGTCCTGTGTCCCTGTATCGTCCTAGCGTCCTCGTCTCGTCATCTGCAGCGCAACAAAGAAACCATGAACGGCCACCAACTAGCCCAATTCATCGCTCTGGAATAAGCTTGACTGTTTGCGTCCTGTGCAGTCTTAACAAATCGATCTACTATAATCGCGAAGCTTCTCAAACACTAAGGTGAGGTCTGCGTCGAGCATTACTGACAGTCTTCGAGGGTGTAAACCGAATACTGCAAAATTGAGACAAGAAACACGCGTGGCAATATAATAAATCTCTACCTACAACTTATCATGCAAGAGCAATCACAGAGCTCTAAAGCGGGGAAACGTTCTTGAAAGTTCCAAAACAAAATGTATGCGCGGAGTCTCTGTACATAGAATCCCCATAAAGACACATTCTTTTTCCATGGCTCTGTCAGAGCTCCCAGTGGTCACGTGTCGAGAGACGGACATGCACAGCCTGCTTTGTGTGCCCACATTGCTAACGCCTCAGCTTTCGGCTTGTTCTGCTATATGGTGCAGGAGCTAGATGATACTGCCGCAACAGCACTTAAATGTGCAAAAATGTCATGGGTTCATTAAACAAGGCGCGGGGCAAAGTATATTCGCTGAACAAAATATCTGGCTTGAAAAAAGACAACTGTGAATTCCGTGCCTGGTGATGTCCCCTTACCTGGAACCCTACGCATCCAATGAGTAAGTGTCGAGAAGCTTATTCGCAACCTTTATTCGCTACCAAACTGAATCGAACCCTGAAAATAGATCAAAACTGCTTCGTCCAGCTTCTGCTAGTCCTACCCGCGTATTCTAATGGCCACCTTCTATCAGCACATCATTAGGAAGGCATACACCATTATAATATGGAAAGAGCACGATACAAACAGTGCATAACATGCAATGCGGAAACCTGCAATGAGAAGCCCCTCAAGGAGTTTATAGATTATATCGAAGAGTGGCATGACGTTCGTGAATGAGAGAAATTAAGAAATGAGCTGGACAGCTCTGTTTATTCTGCAGAGGTCCTCAAAAACATCCCAAATTTGCACCAGAGGTGGAGGTCTAAGAATGATGACTGCTGATGCCTTCACAACCCTGCAAAGTCTGCCCCTGCGGATAGAATAAGCAGTGCAAGAAACTTTATCGCGGCAGCGTATGTGATGCAACAGTGCCTGGCGTGCTTTAAACCGAAAGCTCTAGATAATTCGATTTTTGCACAATAGCGTGTGAAGAAATAAACTGTAAACTATGCCACAAAAAACTTATAGACTGTATGTACTAAAAGCAGAGTGATATATGACAAAAATGCTATTACAAATGGTGCGTTTTCTTATTCCTTTCAGCTGCCTATACATATTTCTAAAAGTATATGTGGGAGCGTGGTTCGTCATAATTTTTATTAGAACTGTGCGAATAGCAAAATTTTGGGTGCGAAGCAAATTCAAATATTGAAGCGTGAGTGTGAATCGAATCGAATATTTTTCGAATATTTCTATAGAATATTTTTCGAATACATCAAAGTGAAAAAAAAAAAGAAGAGTTGGAGAGGATTCCTAAGCATATTTTTATCAGATAGCAACATAAAAGTGTTTCTTTTGGGCTAGGTTGATTAAGTTTCATAGTTGTCTTATCAAGAATGAAGCGATGCAGAGGCCGAATTGTATTTATGTACATGATTTAGTGCAACCAAAGTGTTGTCGATAGCACTTGACATGTGAAAGGCAAAGGTACCATTTCCTCAGCCTCTCCTCCTCTTTGAACTTCTGTGTAAGCCCAACTGATGTGATGGACAACGGTGTGATACCTTTGAGTCCGGAGTTACAAATCTGCCCCGTAGACATCTATTAGAACATCTGAAATTTTGGGTGCTAAAAATCTTCAGCTTCCAATTTCTTGGACTTCCTGCCCAAATCTCAAGGTCCAAAACAGCATTAATTGAGCCCCCCACCTCTGCCACAACTATCATCTCCATGTTGGAACCAGCGTTTTCTTGAGTCAATACATTTGCAACCGTAGCAGAGCCTGAAAGGCAGCTTTGCCGCAATACGAGCGTGTGATGGGGTGATGCATATTGAAAATCTGAAGGGGCCACTGCTAATCAGATGCTGACTGTATTTGTCTTTGGGAAGTTTGAATAGCAAAATTCCAGTGCGAATCGAATCGAATAGCAAACACTATTAGAAAGATATTCGAAATTTAGAATATTCACACACCCCTAATTTTTATATAGGTTAGTGCATTTAAAACAAAGGTAATAAATTAGGTTTTTATCCTCTATTTCTCTTACTGGGGCAAAGTGCTACTATGCTGAAGACAGGTGCTACATACCCAGATGGGTACACGACTGGCTTTGCTGGCAGAGCACGCTTTAAATTTCAATAGAGTGCAATAAAAACAAAGTGAAGAAAGCGTCCTGTTCTGTCTCCTCTGTTTTAATTTTGCGCTTCCTATTGAAACAGAACTCATCTTGCAAATCACCTTTCTTGCTACAACGTCTGCTACAAGATGCTCTTGATGATTCCCACTGTATTTGCTGAAAAAATAAGTACAGTATACCGCTGCCGAACAAACGTGCATCATACCTAGTACAAACGCTAAACTGTTTCCACCTGCGCACGAGGCCCTTTTGTACAAGGAATTATCGTAGGAGAACAGACTGTCGGGCTAGTTGGCTATCCATGATCACAGAAAGAACGAGCGCCTGTCCCGTGTCTGGTCTTCTCTTTGTGTCCTCATCATTTTTAGCACTTTCTGTGAATTATCGTAGGCTGAAGTATACTTGTTAGTGAAGCATGCGCCTAACAAAGCTTAGATAAATGCTACTTAAAACGTCTTGCTGTCAATCCTGTGTTCAGGCAATGCAACCTGCATTATTGCTTTGAGCCCCTGTCAGGCCCAATCTGCGGTCGGGCCGAGCCGCATAGGTGAAATTTTTTCTCAGGTTCAGGCCGAGCCCGGGTCTCACTTTGAGTCACTGGGCTGGGTTCGGGCAGGTAAACTTGAATGAGTGTGGGGCCCGGGCCCAGCCCAGAACGAAAATCACAGCCTGTGCAGTGCTCTAGTCTCAATTTTGACTGCAGCTACATACAAGAAGCTGAAGAACGGCTTCAGAAATGTTTTTTTTTTTGTTGTTGTTTTTGAGCATATTGCCGCGACGTGTTGGCCGCATTCAAATAGCGCGCCCGCCACCATCCATATCGGACACTGCACGCCGTACCAAAGTGCCACACAGCGACCATCGTGGCACAAGCATCAGGCCGGACCCGGCTCGCATGTGCCACGCGCTCGTGTGGCTCTCGTGACAAAGAAGAAGAGGACAGTTTAAGGACATCTTTAATGTTCGAATGACGTGCAGTTCTACAAACGCAGTCACTTGAGTTGCGGGCACAAGTTGCCCCCTTAATAGATACGTTTATTCTATTACCCTGAGTGCTTCAGCATCACTACATTTTTGGTGGGGGGTGCTGGGTAATGAATCGAAGCCCTACGAACGCAAGACAGTGTAGCCCCGACCACCAGTGAGCCGATCCCGTGGAAGTGACACCTGAGCACCAGATGGCCAGTCGCCGTCTTCGAGGTGACTCACCGGAGTTCAGTCCTCTCCACTTCACGCCGAGGGGAAATCAGTCGATGGACGCCGCCACTATGACTAGCCAGGTAACACCGGCACAAGTGGTCATCAATCTACCTCACCAGCCACCAGTATTCCATGGCGACTCGTTCGAAGACATGGAAGATTGGTTGGAGCTCTTCAAGAGAGTGGCACGTTTAAATGGTTGGGACGAGAGAGAGAAGCTCCGTCGCGTATACTTTGCTTTGGAGGACTTTGCAAAGACGTGGTTTGAGAACCATGAGACCTCTTTGTCTACCTGGGAAAAATTTCGGCGACAAGTGCTGGCTACTTACACCAGCAAAGATCGCAAACAAAAGGCGGAGACTGCTCTTCAAACCAGAAACCAGCTCACAAACGAAAGTGTGGCGATGTACATCGAGGACATGATGCGCCTGTTCAAGCACGTGGATTCCAACATGGCTGAAGATAAGAAGCTGCACCATCTCATGTGTGGGGTGAAGCAAGAGCTATTCGCTGTTCTCATCCGCAACCCACCACGCACAGTTGCGGAGTTCCATTCGGAAGCGACAGCCAACGAGAAAACGCTAGAACAGAGGGCTAGGCAGTACAACCGGGACATAAACTGTGCACCTGCCGATGTCTTCTCTGGAGGCCTGCGGAATGACATCAAAGCCCTGCGAGAGCTCATCAGATAGGTGAACAGGGAAGAGCTCAGTAAGTTGCAAGCCCCTCAGACTACAGCTGCACTGTCTGTCGTCGACGTAGTGCAAGACGAACTGAGGCAGGTCATGCGGGATCCGAAGCGTGAGCTACAACCGATCCGACGCATCTCAACGTATTTTGAGGTACTCAGGCAACCCGCGGTGCACAGCAATGCAGCAGTTGCGATGGTGCCTCCTTACCCACTGACAGCACACAGTGCACCTCATCCCGCCGGAACCAACGGCTACCTACCTGCCACCAGCGCGTAGCGTAGCTTGCTACGTGGACCAAAGACCCCGGAAAAGTGACATCTGGCGTGACCACGAGCGCAGGCCTTTGGGTTTCCATTGCGGGGAAGCAGGTCACCTGTATAGGTTCTGCCCTTACAGACAGGCTGGCTTAAGGGGCTTTCCATTGTACGCACCATGCCCTCGAAACGGTGAACGGCCAGCAGAGATCAAAGAGTACTTATCCCCGCGCCAGAACTCACTTGCTCCACGCCAACATCAGTCAAGGTCGCCATCGCCCATGTGCTACCGATCACCCAACTCACGTGCACCTCCAAGACTGCCTGGGCGTCGCGCTCCTAATCCACACCCGGAAAACTGAAGCAAGCGACCTGTGGAGGTGAGGCCGCTGATAACCACAGTTACGAAGATCGTCCAATACGGTTCGAGCGCGACGATGCAATATTGCCAGTAAATAGGTGCAGCAGCGAAAACACTACTTCAGATTTGCGGTTGAGAATTGACGGATGGGAGCTAAATGACTTATTCGACACCGGCACTGATTATTCGGTAATAAGTTACAAAATGGCGAAGAAACTGAAAAAAGTTGTGACGCAGTGGAGTTGGATCGCAGATACGCATGGCAGGTGGTCACATTATTACACCCCTTGGCAGATGCACTGCAAGGCTTGAAATACGACGCTTTACTTATGTTGCCGACTTCATTGTACTGCCCAAATTCAAGGAAACTCATATTAGGAATCGATTTCCTGCAAGCTAATGGCGCCGTAATTTACCTGCGTAGGTCCAGAGTGTCATTCTTGACCGAACAAGCTATGCCTGTGGAAGAATCAGAAGAGCGACGCCTTACTGCTCTACACGTTGTTGATGATGACGTAACTGTGCCGCCACGCTGCAGTGTAATGGTGCTCGTAGAGAATGAGGCATTTGACAACCGCGAAGGTACAGCAGATGCAAATGTAGCGCTGTTTTTATACAAAGGCGTCTGCGTGGCTCGGGGTCTTGTTCACTTGACCAATTGACCGTGCAGATGTTCTACTCACGAATTTCAGCAATGAAATTCAACACATCGCCCAAGACATGGCTATCGCCTATTTCAACGAGTTCTGTATGGCAACCGAACTATGCAGCTTTACGACTATGTCAACCACTTGTCGAGGGGCCTCCAACATCGACACATCTGTAGCCGCCAACCAGAGCCTCCCGGAAAGTCAAAAGAAACAGATATATGCCCTGGTAAAGGAATTCACTGACTGCTTCTCCCCTGCCTCGAGGGTCCGGCGCACGTCTATTGCGACGCACAGGATTATAACAGAAGACGCCACGAGACCTATATGCCAGCACCTATATAGAGTGTCACAAAAAGTAAGAGAAATTATCAAGAAGCAAGTGGAGGAGATGCTTTCAGACGATGTCATCCAGCCTTCCAATAGTCCATGGGCGTCCCCCGTAGTGCTCGTTAGGAAGAAAGACAACACACTTCGCTTTTGTGTCGACTACAGGAAATTGAACAGTGTAACTAAACGAGATGTATACCCCCCTGCCACGTATCGACGATGCGCTAGATCGGCTGCGATGTGTAAAGTTTTTCTCCTCCTTGGATCTCAAGAGTGGATATTAGGCAATTAGAGGTGGATGAGCGGGACCGTGAAAAGACAGCATTCGTAACCCTAGATGGCCTCTACGAATTTAAAGTGCTTCCATTCGGCCTCTGTTCCACGCCAGCGACATTCCAGCAAATGATGGACACTGTCCTCGCGGGATTGAAATGGCAGTCATGCCCAGTGTATTTGGATGATGTGGTCGTATTCTCAGCAACATTTGACCAACATCTAGAGCGACTGCGCACAGTATTGGAAGCCATCCGCTCAGCAGACTTGACAATTAAACCGGAAAAATGCCTTACGGCTTCGAAGAGCTGCGATTCCTTGGACATTTCATTAGTTCTCAAGGCATTCGCCCAGATCCCGAAAAAGACTGCTGCTGTTAAGAGGTTCCCGACCCCCTACAGACAAAAAGTCAGTGCGTCGCTTTTTGAGTTAATGTGCATACTATAGGCGATTTGTGGAGAACTTCTCAAGGATTGCTGAACCTCTTACAAAACTACCAAGAGACGACGTGCCCTTCACATGTGGGGAAGCGAACAACAGCACGCATTTGACGAACTAAGAAAACGCCTGCAAGGTTCGCCAATACTTGCCCATTTTGATGAGACAGCCAACACTGAAGTTCATACCGATGCCAGTAATGTCGGCCTCGGCGCCATCCTAGTCCAGTAGCAAAATGGTCAAGAGAAAGTGTTAGCCTATGCCAGCCGCACACTCTCCAAAGCTGAGACAAACTACTCTGCAGCTGAAAAAGAGTGTCTCGCAGTCACCTGGGCACTCAGCAAGTTTCGACAATATCGTAATGAAACTTTCACAGGTTATGTATTTTCATGTGCTGATTTCAAACGAGCAATTATTGTTCTAATACAGTATGTAGTTCTGAAACTATTAAATAGTTTCTGTATTGTTAGGGGCAACATTTATTTCTAAACTGCGAGTGGGAGAAAGCAAGTCAGCATATCACAATAATCTGGAAATAATAGTGTATGCAGTAAAACAAAAATGGATGTTCTAAACCCATTCTTCTCATCCATCGACTCACAGTCTGGATACTGGCAGGTTCCGGTAGCTGAGACACAGACCGTCCAAAGACTGCCTTCGTCCCCCCCAGATGGTCTATATGAGTTCACAATCATGCCCTTCGGCTTAAGCAATGCATCTGCAACATTTGAAACAATTGTGGATAACATCTCGCGCGAACTCAAGTCAAGTTGCAGATCTGCCTTTGTTATCTCGATGACATTGTCATAATTCCACCAGACTTTTCATCCCACCTACTTCGACTTAAACGCATCCTGACATGCATCGCCAACGCCGGCCTCCAGCTCAACTTGAAGCGTCGCTCTGCCGCTCGGCAGCTAGTCATTCTCGGCCATATCGTGTCAAAAGATGGGGTGCTCCCTGATCCGTCAAAATTACAAGCTGTCGCTGAGTTCCCACGACCAAAACTTGGCAGCTTCATCAGGTTATGCTCATACTTTTTCCGGTTCATCCGCAACTTCGCAACCATAATAGACCCTTTGACACAACTTCTTCGTGCTCACCACCTTTCAACCTGGTCATCCAATTGCAATGCCGCGTTTACAATGCTGCGACGTCTCCTGACCTCTCCTCCCATCCTGCGGCATTTCTACCCAAGTGCTCCCACAGAGGTTCACACGGACACCAGCGGTGTCGGCCTTGGCACCGGTCTTGCCCAAAGAAGGGCTGGCTTCAATGAGTACGTCGTTGCTTTTGCCAGTCGCGCACTCACCAAGATTGAAAGCAACTATTCGGTCACAGAAAAGGAATGCTTGGCTATCATTTGGCCAATAACTAAATTTCTGCCTTATCTCTACGGCCACCAATTTCACGTAATAACTGACCACCATTCCCTCTGCTGGCTGTCCTTTTTAAAGGAGCACTGACATCTCATTTACACAAGTCAATTTACACAAGTCAAGATTTTTGCATTAACCAGTAAGTATTGACCTCCCTGTAGTGATTCGCAACCCAAAATGCAACTGAGGAACGAATAACTATCTGTTTTATTGATTTATATCACAGGTACCTAGCACAATTCAAAACGGCCAGCAAGCCCGCCATTTTTAGCGCTGCCAGCGCTTCCTCGGGGTCACTTCCAGACCGTGCCCCAGCTGACCACTTCTCCACAGAAAGGAGCGACGTTAGGCTCAGCTGCTCTGCTAATATTTCGTCTGCTAGGCGCACACGTTAAGTCATGATGTCTTGTCACCAACATTGCCGTCGTCGCCGTCAAAAGTGTCAACTAGTGTTGAATACAACAGTCTGGAACTTGGCATCGCCACGATTCGTGATGTCGCGAATTATTATTGCTTCAATTGACCCTTTGCAAAACGGCGATTAAAAAATGGGCGCTGTTCCAAGCAGCAACGAGGAGGTGCTGGGGACGCACGCTTGGGCCATGCTCCCTCGTGTGTCTCAATTAGCATTATTGGGGAGTTTCGGCTTGCACAGCATTCCACTATACTCAAAGGGGTCTATGGAATATCGGTACAGCGAATACACACCAGCGGAGAAACAGAAAAAATGTTAGCTTTCTACAATAACAATCCTGTGCTTGTCAGCTTCTTCTTTGCGCCTCCAGATGTCCCACCTATCCGGCCGCTCACAGTTACGGCAGCAGTAACTCGATATTACGCTAGCGCAATGAAGTCTACGGACGAACTAAAATTCACTATTAACGATACCTGCGTGTTACTTTTGTTAGCGATGATATCTATACGCGACTCCACTTTGATAGTTTGTGGTCGTGTTGGCGTGTACCATACATGTACCATGTTCTCCACTCATTGCGCTTTTTGCGCGCTTCAAACAACACAACTGTAGCTCAAAATGTTTCCCGACATGCTGACTGAAAGCACATGTCGAATCATGATTTTTTCTTTCGCCTGTCTTTTATTGGTCATTTGTATCTTCAAATTTCATGAAATCATTCACAGCAGTGCGACGAAGATCAGACATGAGCAGTGAGAGCATTTCCAGGCGTCGGCGCCACGGTAAGGACACTCGAATCGTCAACATCATCGCTACTAGTGCATCGTAACTCAGGATGGTATGTGTCGCATTGAACACGTCACAGTAGTGCCAATTTTGCAGGGTGCTGAAAGCACCTTTGAGCTTTTGTACGCTCTTTGCCCTCTAAATAATATAACTTCTAGGTGACGGACGCCATTAAGACTTGGACAAAAATACTTATGCATACCGAGCTATCGAATGAAGGACACATCTCGAGCTTGAAATTTCATGTCAGTGCCCCTTTAAGGGAACCTTCCGGCAGTATAGCCCGATGGGCGCTTCGACTACAAGAATGCAACATTCGAGTGCTCTACCGTTTCAGCAGAAAACACTTTGACGCAGACGCCTCGTCTCACTCTCCACTAAATACCGAGACTAATTCCCCTAGCGTGCCGTATCAGAGTCGTCGCTCTCTGCCACAAACATGGTTTTGGAGCAGAAGAAGGACCCATGGATTGTTTCAATGCTGAACTTCTTGCAACACACATCAGCATTTCCCACCAACCGTGCTTTACGTCGCAAGGCGCACCACTACTCCGTTCGCGATGGGCTGCTATACCATAGTAACTACCTCCCGGACGGCTGCAAGTTGTTACCTCTGGTCCCTCGGCACCTCCGTTCAGACCTCTGTGCGGCGTTTCACGATGATCCAGTGTGCACATGCAGGTGTACTCAAAACTTACAGACGCCTACGACTTTGTTGTCATTGGCGCAGGATGTACCGATTCGTCCGTCATTATGTACGCTAATGCCGCGGTGCCGACACCGCAAGGATCCTCCTCGTTATTCAGCTGCCCCACAGCAACCTCTGCCTTGTCCAGGACGTGCATTTGATCGCGTAGGCATCGATCTATATGGCCCTCTACCAAGCACATCAGATGACAACCGCTAGGTGATTGTGGCCATCAACCATCTCACGCATTATGCGGAAACTTCACCTTTGCCCAGTGCCTCTGCGTGTGATGTTGCCTCGTTTCTTCTGCGCCACATGATACTTCACCATGGGGCCCCAAGAGAATTACTCAGGGATAGAGGCTGTGTATTTCTCTCCGATGTCACAGACGTTCTCCTTGAAAATTGTCATATCATTCACCACACAACTGCATGTCACCCGCAGATTTATGGGATGACCGAGCGCTTCAATCGCACTCTTGGTGACTGATGGCCATGTACGTCGCATCTGACCACAGCAATTGGGACCATGTTCTCCCATTTGTCACATATGCTTATAATACTGCCACGCAGGCCATCACAGGATATTCCCCCCTTCTTCCTCCTTATGGGCATGAGCCATCCTCCAAGATGGATACCATTCTTCCGTATAGCCTTGATGATTCGGAATCTACTACCCTGTCCGAGGCTGCTGCACACGCAGAAGGGTGTCGAAAGCTGTCCCGTATGTTGATGACAGAGGATCAACAACGCCAGAAGCACCACCGTCATCCTGCCGTCGCGCCTGCTTCCTATGCTCCTGGCTCGCTTGTGTGGCTTTGGGTGCCTGCCGCAACCCCTGGGTTGTCACCCAAACTCGTGTCAAAGAACCAGGGTCACTACCGTGTAGTGAACCAAACATCTCCCGTGAACTATATCGTGAAGCCTCTTGAACTGCCTTGGGATAAGCGCCATCGAAACTGTGAAATTGTGCATGTGGAACGTTTAAAGCGGTACTATAATCCACCTATGCTATCGTACCCCTAGGTAGCCAGGACAGCTTCTTTTCCCTGGGGGAGATAACTGTGCTGGAAATAATTGGGTAGTGGAGATATGGCTTAGAAGGAGAGAACGATGACGGTTTCAGTCATAAAAGCTTTGTTTCAGTGTTGTCCCGTGTGTTACCTCTCGGTGCTAGGCTCAACCATTTGAGGACTTGGACACCCAGAATGCCTCTCAACACATGAAATATTTGATATGTTAAGACATATCATATCAAATATTTGATATGTTTATTGGCGGGCATACGGCAACGATGCACAACAGCGACAGCCAAGGCGGGGACCGACTCTCAGCACGAGCTGCTCTCTCTCTTCGAAGAGGGCGACCCACTAGAAGGCGCTGGAGAGGACAACCCACTGTATAGTTCCAAAGCTTCGCTACAATTACCTCGGATACGAAAAGGGAGCCGCCTGGCGACCTAACAGCTAGGTTACTATGAGCGGGTCATGGTAGACCTTGAGGCGCTCCACGTTGACAATGTCGCGCCCTCGACGGTGCATGTCCGAAGATGGTTCGAAGGGTTCGATCAGGTAGTTTACAGGGGAAGTGCGCTCGACGACACGGTAGGGGCCTTCGTATTTGGGCAGTAGTTTTGAAGAGAGGCCAGTTGCAGTGGTAGAGATCGAGAGCCATACGAGCGCTCCAGGGAGGAACGTGGACGCAGAAGTGCTGGTGTCAGCACGAATGCTCTTCTGCCGCTCTTGATCATGTGTAGTAAAGGTCTTTGCAAGCTCTCGACACTCTTCAGCAAGCCTGGCTGTGTCAGAAATAGGCGCACACTCAGATGGATCCGGCTTGTATGGAAGTATCGTGTCGATGGTGTGCAACGGGTGCCGTCCATATAATAAGAAGAAAGGTGAAAAACCAGTAGTGCTCTGAAGGGCGGTATTATAGGCGTAGGTGACGAACGGCAGAATGGCATCCCAATTTGTGTGATCGGCAGCGACGTACATGGAGAGCATGTCACCGAACGTACTGGTTGAAGCGCTCGGTGAGGCCATTCGTCTACGGGTGGTAAGCAGCAGTTTTGCGGTGAACAACGTTGCACTCTTGGAGAATGCCTTCGACGACTTCGTACAGGAAGCAACGGCTTCAATCACTGAGCAGTTCCTGGGGTGGACCGTGATGCAGCATCAATCGTTGGAGCAGGAAGGAGGCCACATCGCGCGCTGTAGCCGCGGGGAGGGCGGCGGTTTCGGCGTATCGCGTGAGGTGGTCTACAGCGACGATGGCCCAGCGGTTACCAGCCGACGTTAGCGGAAGTGGCCCATACAAATCGATACCAACGCGCCCAAACAGCCAGTCAGGGCAAGGTAGAGCTTGCAGACCTGCCGGCGACAGGTGCGTTGCAGTTTTGCGGCGCTGACAATCTATGCAGGAGTGAACAAATTTCTGCACGTAGCGGTACATCCATCGCCAAAAGTACCGCTGGCGAATGCGGTGGTAAGTCTTCGATACCCCGCAGTGCGCACATTGCGGATCAGAGTGGAACTTCACATATGTCGGAGCGCAGACTGCGGGGTATGACTAGTAGCCACTGGCGGCCGTCACCGTTGTAATTGCGTCGGTGGAGGAGGTTGTCGCGAACGGTGAAATGGTGGGCTTGACGACGCAACGTGCGAGTGGATGGTGTTGCCGATGGATCAGTCAGCAAGTCTGATCAAGTCAGCAGTCAGCTGTTCAGTAGCGATGGTATGAAGGTTGATGGAAGAAACGGCAAGGTGAGACGCTGAGCTGTGGGCATTGTCGTCAGGCAAGGGAGAGCGCGACAGGGCGTCGGCATCAGCATGCTGGCATCCGTTGCGGTACAGCACGCGGATGTCGTAGTCTTGCAGGCGAAGTGCCCGACGGGCGAGACGGCCTGAGGGATCCTTCAATGACAACAACCAGCACAGTACGTGATGGTCGGTGACATCAAATGGGCGACCATACAAATAAGGTCGGAACTTCGTAAGGGCCCAGATGATTGCCAGGCATTCTTTCTCCGTGACGGTGTAATTGGGTCTCGGCTTTTGTAAGCGTACGGCTTGCATACGCCACAACATATTCCGGGAACCCTGGTTTGCGCTGTGCAAGGACAGCGCCGAGGCCAACACCACTGGCGTCCGTATGTACCTCTGTAGGGGCCGCAGGGTCGTAGTGGCGTAGTATGGGAGGCGACGTCAACAAACGACGGAGCGTTGCGAAAGCCTCGTCGCACTTTGACGACCACGAATGGAGAGGCCCGTTACTTCCGAGGAGCTTCGTCAGCGACGATATGATAGTCGCGAAGTTTCGAATGAAGCGCCGAAAGTAGGAACACAGTCCTACGAAACTGCGCAGTTCCTTGACGGACGTTGGCTTGGGGAACTCAGTCACGGCCCGAAGCTTGGTTGGATCGGGGTGAATTCCGTCCTCGGACATGACGTAGCTGAGTATTGTCAGCTGCCGTGCTGCAAATCGGCACTTCTTTAGGTTCAGTTGCAGACCAGCGTCACTCAAGCGCGTCAAAACATGCCGCAGGTGTTGAAGATGCATGGAGAAGTCCGGAGCGAAAACGACGACGTCGTCGAGCTAGCACCGGCACGTGTGCCATTTCAGGTTGCGCAGAACGGTATCCATCATGTGCTCGAAGGTGGCGGGCGCATTGCACAGGCCAAACGTCATGACGTTGAATTCGTAAAGTCGTCGGGCGTGACAAAGGTGGTCTTCGGTTGAGCGTCTTCAGCCATAGGTACTTGCCAGTACCCTGAGCGCAAATCAAGAGATGAAAAGAATTCTGCTTCTTGCAGGCTGTCAATCGCGTCGTCTATTCGCGGTAGTGGATACACGTCCTTACGAGTGATCTTGTTGAGGCATCGGTAGTCCACACAGAACCGCACAGAACCGTCCTTCTTCGCAACGAGGACAGGAGACGCCCAGGGGCTGTTAGAGGGTCGAATAACAACGCGTCGAAGCATGTCATCGACTTGCTCGTTGATTACACGGTGTTCTGTGGGAGATACGCGATATGGACGTTGTCGCAGTGGTGGTTGGGCGCCTGTGTCGATGCGATGCGTAACGGCAGACGTGCGGCTGAGAGAAAGTTGAGCGACATCGAAAGACGAGCGAAATTCTTCCAACAGGCCCAGAAGCTGGGAACGCTGGACCGGCGTAAGGTTGTCGGGAATGGAGGAACCAAATACATCAGCGGATGATGAAGCAGATGTACACACAGCACTGAGCATACTGGAACCTTGGGCAGTGGGTGTCATGGGCTTCATCCATAACTTGTGCGTCTTCGATGGGTTCCACGCTGCCGAGACATCCCCCTCGCACCAACGTAACACTGTGCGGGGATGAGTTCATAACAAAAATAGAGGTGCTGCCATGCGTGACTTGCAAGGTCGCGAAAGGAACCAGCAAGCCTTTCCTCATGAAAACACGGTCAGATGGGGAGAGGAGTGCAACGGTGTCGGAAAGACTGGCGCAGTAGAGCGACACCGCCGTTGACGAGTTTGCAGGCCCTTTGGTGTCGTCGTTGACGAGTACCTTGCTTGCAGCTGATGGACTGTCGGCCGGCGTCAAATCAGCGAATGGTGAGAGCTCTATTTCAGCTGGTGCGCAATGAATGACGGCGTCGTGGCGGGAGAGAAAATCCCATCCTAGGATGACGTCGTGAGAGCATGCAGG
This sequence comes from Rhipicephalus appendiculatus, assembly GCA_030522465.1. Lineage (NCBI taxonomy): Eukaryota > Metazoa > Arthropoda > Arachnida > Ixodida > Ixodidae > Rhipicephalus > Rhipicephalus appendiculatus. The sequence continues at coordinate 45,261 of JALIZH010010419.1, read as the reverse complement.
AATTATGATCAGTTCGACGGCGTACAGTGCGTCCTGAATCATGAGGCGGGCTGTGCACACCGCCGTAGGGTGAATGCTTTGGGCGCTGGCTGTACGGAGGGAGAGCCCGGAAAGTGGCGTCGTCACTTTGCGCAGTAATCGGCCAAGTTTTGCGTCCATGACGGATACGGCGGCTCCAGTATCTAAAAGGGCAGATGCGCGAACACCGTCCACAAACACGTCTATCACGTTCGATGGGCTTCTCTGAGGGACTTTTGCAGTTTGACAGCGTCGCAGCCCTTGCCTCGTGGACTGCGACTAGTTTTCCTGGTCGCGTGCGAGCGGACGTGGCCGCATCGGCGACAGTGAGCGACGTCGTGGAGACGGTGAACGGCGTGTAGATGGTGCGGGGCGGGACGTCGGTGACATAGGCGGCGGTTGGTCATAATAAGGGCGGCTCGATTCGCTGGGAAGGTTGGATGCGACCCGAGGCTGCTGCACGCGATTGCAATAGCGTGCGACGTGACCGGCGCAACCGCAGGCAAAGCAGATGGGGCAGTTGTCGGAAGTGCGCCATCAGTTCGCGGGTCCCATCCATGTCGCAGAACGCGATGGGCGAGGCGGCTGCTCACATGACTGCATGGTGGGCGGCAGTCGGGGCACGTGGACGACGTCGGCGTATGTATGCGGCACAGGTGCGTCGAAGGCCTAGGGTCTGGCGACGGCTTCAGTGTAACTAAGCGGGCCAGCCACAGGAATCGGTGGGGGGCGGCCTGACTACAACTTGTGCGTAGCTTGGCGCAGGTACTGGAGGCGGCTGGATGGTATTCAGGAATGACCTCCGCGATTTCCTGCTGAATCGCTCAGCGGAGGGGAGGCAGAAGTGTAGCTGACGGCTGTTCAACATGTTGTGGTGGAGCGAAAGCCAGTAAAGAGACCTGGCGGGCAATTTCCTCACGCACGAACAACATGATTTCGGCGAGCAAGGTGGTGTGGTCAGAAACGGCCGACAAGCCCGCGAGATCAGCGTCGCGTGACGGCGGTCGACGGGTCATCAAGCGCTGCCGGCGCAGCTCCTCGTAACTTTGGCACAGCGTAATGACCTCTGCTACAATGCGAGGGTTCTTAGCCAGGAGCATGGTGAAGGCACGTTGGCGATGCCTTTGAGAACGTGATTATGTCAGACTCCGACATGCTCGCGTCCACTTTCTTGCACAAGTCAAGGATGTCCTCAATGTAGCTAGTGAAGGACTCGCCGGACTGCTGTGCTCGTTCACGCAAACGCTGTTTGGCTTGCAGCTTACGAACGGCAGGACGGCCGAACACGACGACGGCGGCGGTCTTAACCCTTTAATGCCTGAATTATGAAACTGCCGAACAAAATAAAAACTTTTTATTTTCCAGCTTTAAATAGCAATCTTTAATTGATTCTGCAGTTAAATTATCTAAAATGCAACTTTAATGCATACTTTTAGGTATGTCCTGAATTCGCGATATGCCGCAGAAACGAGAGTCTGGCAACAAAAAACGTGCTTCAGAACTATGTAACATGTTGTGTACCACCTCTTGGGTGCGTACACACCGAATAAACAAAATTATTCAACATTGAACTTACTTAACTCTAGCGGCAAAGAATGGTGAAGTAAGAGCTGTCGCACGCGCTTCGCGCTCTCTGCCATCAGCTACAAAACAATTGATTCTAGAGGGAACATTTTTGGGCAAGTTGGTGGTTCATTATGTGACACCAGCGCAAAAAATGGAACAAAGGACAAGGAAGAACTACAGACAAGCGCTGAACTTACAATTCTGTCCTGTTTCGGAGATGAACTTCAGTTGTAAGTTCAGCGCTCGTCTGTAGTTCTTCCTTGTCCTTTGTTCCTTTTTTTGCGCTAGTGTCACATAATTGGTTCTAGCATAGAATACCTCACACAAGACTGCTCCAAGATTTTTTCATTCTGAAAGCTACGTTCCCCTTGAGTACTTGACAGGCGGCATTAAAGGCGGCACGCTTTTCGTGACTTGTTGGCTTGGAGTTTTTCAGTATGTCGCCAATTCGCGACACTTGGCAGTAAAGGGTTAAAAGCGGACCAAGTCGGGAAATCGGATGCATGGTTGTTGTACCACATGCCGGCCACACCCGAGAGGTAGAAAACCAGGTTGCCGAGTTTGCCTGCCTCGTCCCATTTATTGGGGACGCTCACGCATTCGTAAATGGCGAGCCAGTCCTCGACTTAGCAAGATGTGTGCTTGGGCGAGTTGGTTCATACTTGATGCGAAACAGACGAGCGCTAAGAAACGGAGACATAGACAAGAGGCACACAGGACAGGCGCTCACACACGGGACACGCCTCGACATAGGTGCCATCCGCGCCGGTGAAGGCAGGAGAGTCGCGGATGCGGGGGACACCAGGCCATGGCGTCGGCGCAGGAGTTTGCTGAGCGGTGTCTTGGGGCATGGTAGATTGGCCCGTACCGTGCCATCTACCGGGATCAAAGCTCCAAGGGCATCGAATGCGGACTGAAGTTGTTTTAAGGGGACAGCACTCTTCACCAAATTGTTAAGACGTTTATTGGCGGGCACTGGGCGACGATGCATGACAGCGACAGCCAAGGCGGGAACCGACTCTCAGCATGAGCTGCTCTCTCTCTTCGAAGAGGGCGACCCATTAGAACGCGCTGGAGAGGAAGACCCACTATATAGTTCCAAAGCTTCGCTACAGATATTTAAATAACAGCAAATTGTACTAGAAAAATAACTGCATATTTCACATCAGGACAAAAATATATAAGCTCTATAAAAATACAAACGCTATCTTTGTATGTGCCTCAGGGCAATCCCAGTGAATAATGCACTGAACTTCATTGCCAATGTGCGAGTTCATGAAGGCGCAACTCCAGCTGTTGTGAAATCGCAACCAGTGCCATCGGCAACAAAGGACCATGTGTTCGAGGTACTTGAGCGTCTTGAACACGAGGGTATCATTGAAAAAATTGTTCTCGAAACTTGTCAGTGTGCAGAAAAAGGGCGGGTCATACACTTATGCATTGATTTATGCGAGCCTAACAAGGCAATCGTTGTTGGCACGTTCCCGCGGACGCACACAGAAAAGCTCCTTAATAAGCTGCATGGTGCAAAGTACTTTTCGAGATTGGATTTGGCTGCAGCGAACTACCAAGTTCTATTGCGCCCAGAAAGCCAAGATTTAAAAGTGTTTATTATGGATCAAGAACAGTACCGATTTTAACGTCTATGCTTAGGCCTTGCTAAGCACCGGCAGCCTTTCAAAAATTTGATGCCACAGAACCTGCAAGTTTGGTTTCACCAGGTCGAGGCGCAATTCCTGCTGTACCGCATTGCCTCGGAAACGACACGGTACTACCAGGTCGCTTCAGTCCTTCCTCCTGATGTTGCCAGCGAGCTCTCCAACGTCCTCTGCAACCCCTCACACTACTCCATATCAGCACCTTAAGACCAAGGTGCTGGAGCGATTCATGTCGTCGGAACGCCCCCGCCTACAGCAGCTCCTTGCAGAGGGTGACCTTGGCGACAAGTGCCCCTCCCAACTACTGCACCGAATGCGACAGCTTCTTGGGGAGCACCACGTCTCTACCCACTCAGCATTCCTTCGCAAGCTCTTGCTCGAACGCCTTTCCCAGTCAATCCACCTTGTCCTTGCAGCGGCCAGCGACGTCAACCTTGACCGCATGGCGAGCTCGCCGATCAGGTTCATGAAGTGACCTCCCCATCCATCAAAGCTGTCTTACCACCAGCAGACACGGCGATTTCGTGCTTTAGGGACTGTACACGCGCTTTCCGCACACCCGCAACGCACGTGGTGAGACACCTGCCGCACGCAAGCAGAGGGCAAAAGGGCCTCGCCGATTCGCTCACTCGCCCTCCGCTTGCTTGGGGCAGGTGTCCCGCCACGTGCGTCGTGGGTGTACGGATAGCGCGTGTACAGTCCCTTAGGCCCTCATCGACGAACTCGCGGTCTTCGTTGCCGCGCTCCGAAGCCCCCTACAGGAGACTCGTTCACCTCGTTACAGTCATCGAGCTTTTCCACGAACACAACCCCGGAGTCCCAGCCCTCCACCTCTCTGCTGGTACCACCGGCGTTTCCGGCACCGAGCCACGAAGTGCACACCTCCCTGTTCGTGGCCGGGAAACGCCTGCCCGGATCAGCGACAGCGGCGTGTGATCTCTCTTCTCGTCCCAGCTGCCTTTTCAAGGTAACAGACCAGCTATCCGGAGCCAGGTTCCTTATAGATACGGGCGCGGAAATTAGTGCTTGTGCCCTGAGGGGGGTCCGCTCAATGCACGGCTGGTGCAGAAGCCTAGCTCCGGGTCAGCCGCACACAGACGTACTGTGCACGCATTACTGGCCCCTTCCCATAGCTTGAGTCATCGCAGCTACGACGGGTTTGGGCGAATAAGCCAGCAGGCTAGATCAACAAAACAACACTTTATTGCTACGTTGGCAATAACGCATAAATGTCGCTTAGAGGGATAGTCCGCTCTCTGAAGAGAACAAAGGGTAAGGCTCAGGGTAAGAAAAAAGAAGTTGATTGTATCAGTGATACGTCTATATCTTTGTACCCCTCCAAATATGAATTCATACGTGCAGATCTTCGTTAGAAAATCTGTTTTTACGTACGTCTTGTTACGCGTGCGCATGCAAGGTCTGTGGTTGTGGCATTTACATGCATTGTGGCAAGAAGAATAAAGCAGTTGTTAGTAAGCGCCAGTGCTTGTCTGTTCTATTCTTTGTGGTCTGACTTGGGTTGCACAAAGGTTTTCACCTTCAATTCCAATCCTTGGTCATATCGTGAGTGATAAATCCATAATGCACCTGTGCCGATGAACAAGGAAAATGTTTCGCTACTTTTTTGGAATGACCGGCTATTATATAATATGTCGAGATTCTCGAGCCTCTTTACGAGTTGCTGCAAAAAGATTCCGAGTACCAGTGGGATTCAAAGTGCCAAACTTGCTTTGATGAAATGCATCATCTGTTGTACGGATGATGCTTGCAGCTCTCTGATCCTGCCCTGGAGGCCATAGTTAGAACTGATGCGTTCCAAAGTTTTCCTTGGAGCATTACTGCAGCAGTGGGTGAGGTCCTGATTTGGTTACTATTGTCTTCGCTTCCAGGAGACTGACACAAGCAGGAAAGACATGTTCAAGTAGTGAGCTCGGAGCTTTGGAATGTGTATGGGCCAGCGAACTAATGTGTGTGTACTTGTTGGGCCGTTAGTTTATTTTGCGCAAAGATCACCAGGCCTTGTTAAATCTGTTGACAACTAAAGTGGTGTCTTGCGGACCCTTAAAAATTGCAATACAGTGCAGTCCACTTATAACGATACCACATATAACGATATATTGATTATAACGATGGGTCTACTTAACAGTCTCATTTTCTGCATTGGGGCTATGGGGAAAAAAACCATACATAACGATATGTTATCCACCGAATATCGGATACAACGATGAAAAGTTTGCCATCTGGACGGCATGTTCCACTTAGAATAATCGTAACACATTGATAAGTTCCTCTGAAACGAACTATGCCGAGTCAAGACGTAAAATTAGCGTAGGCGAGTTCATATCTAGCGCCATTGCAGCACAGCACCGGCAGCGTGTCCCGGCCGTTCAAAAAGCTGAGGAGGGCAGTGCGAGTTAGCACGGCACGCTACTAGATGGCGCCAGCTGTGTCACGTTTTGCGCCTCGCCGTCGCCACGCGTCGCCCGCGGAAAGGGATAAAAGAAAAAATAAATGCGAAAAGCAAAGCGGCGCGCTCCGTGGCTCCCGCCTTCTATGAACGAAGGGGAGAGAAAAAAAAAATGAAAAGCGTAGCGGCGCTAGCGGCGCGGCGGCATCGGGCAGGCGCTGCGCCGTGCTCCCGACCGGACTGCAGAAATTAGGCGCCTTTTTCTTCTTCAAACCACAACCACCACCACCACCATCAGGGCGAGGTCTCATTGGCATTCCGGCTGTACTTTCTTTCACCCGTGCTTACCCCCCACCCATCTGTCAGTCTCTCTTCCTCAGCGATTGCGAGCAATGGCTAGAGCTTGATCTGACGGAGCACTGGGAGCACATCGCTACTGGTGACGCACATAGCGGGTGTGTCGCGTCGGTTGAAAACTTCTTGACTGCAGACAGTGCTACTTCGTTCTGCGATGAACACATTGAAAGGCAATCGTCGCGGACGTGTTGTGGCGACAGACGGCGGCGTTGTGCGACGGCAGCAGCAAGGAGGTTGACAGCACCTCTACGACCCCGTCGATGACCACACAAAGTGCACTGATGTCAATCGACTCGCTGATTGACTTTATGGACACCAAGCGAATGCCGCCAGAGTTTTCACAGCAGCTGGAAGCTATGCGCGCCGCGGTTGTGAAGCTTAAGCTTCCGCGGAAGCACCTGCAGATTTCAAACTTCTTTGGCGTGCCGAACCCGTGATGTGCTCTTCGGAGTAAGAAATAAAGTCTTGTTTTTGATATCCTACTATCTCCAATATTTATTCATTGGTACAAATAGCGAATTTGAGCCCGGACCTACAAAAGGTACGTCCGGCGACGATATTTTTTACGGCAGTCCAGATATAACGATCACCGGTTATAACGATCATATTTTTAGGTTTTCTCGATATCGTTATAAGTGAACTGCACTATATAGCATACTAAGGTCACTTGATTACAACTACGACTACACAATGGAATTTCACAAAGACACTGAAAACATTGTAGCAGATGCGCTGTCAAGAACACCCCAATTTGAACACAAGGGGCACATGGAGCCAGAAGGGTCCTATGATGTAGTGTTCGTTGTTTCTTTGTGCATGACCTATGAAGAATTCGTTGCTCGAACTTCGCAGGATCGGATACCACAGGATGTCATCCAGTGGACCACCTTGTCACAGCCTCCTAAAGGATCTGCCATCTGGTGCACATCCATTTCACAACATACAAGATGATCCGTCTGTCGCTGGAGGGCTTTTTCTTCGCTACGAGCAATTTGTTGTGCCTATAGCACTAACTAAGGGCACCTCCTGGCAGCAGCTAATGAGTCACACTCAGGTATTTCACACACGAAACAAGAGTTATGTGAGAAGTACTTACTGATGGCCCGGAATGGACAGACAGGTAGAACATCCGATTCAGACTTGCACTGTCTGTCACTCCGTGGAGAAATATAGGTGCAACCAATAGTGCCCCCCTCTACAGCCGATAGAGTTCCCTTCTTTCAAGTCAGCGAAAGAAAATATGCGTTGACATTGTTGGCTCATTTGCGTATGCACCCAGAGACACCCAGTTTTACATCAAACCACTTGACTACTACGGCAAATGGCCAGAAGTCTGTTTCACGGCTAATGCCATATCTTCTATAGACCAATTTCACAAGGAGGCTGCCATTTTTTCCGCCGCAGCACCGTCTAGCGTCTGCGATGTTTCGCCGCCGTGTTGGTGTGTGGGGATCTGCGGCGGTGTATGCAGCGCATGCGCTCAGTTCGCAAGGTATTGGCTGTTCTTTGCGGTGGTATTGCTGTTCTTTGCGGTACACGGTCAAAACACAGCGACGCTTCGCGAGTGTAAAGGCGCTAGTAAGTAAACGCTAAGCTGTCAAGCTTTGAAATGGCTGAAACAGAAAGCAGCGGCAACCCACGAGACGTTCCCGTGGCGGTGCCAACGATAGACATAGGAGGCGAGTAGAATTTCAATGTATTCCTTGAGCAGCACGTGTAAATGGGTAATTGGTTAGTATGCTTTGTTATAGCTGCCCTTGTGGGGTTCTGGGAGTATGCACTAGCGTTAAATTTTCTGACAACTCTCGAAGTAATGTGTGAAACGTAAATGGAGACGAGCGAATACGTACACCATTGTCCAGCTGCACTTTAAGTGCGCGCATTAGTGTTTAAAATGACCCTCAAGTTTCTTTGCCATGATTCTTTAAGTTCAATGTAACTCTATAATTGCTAGCAGATTATCTGGTCGCGCTCAGAACGTCGCAATACAAATGTATGGAACGAAGGAAGCCCGAACACCGATGCCTGTGTTGATTCATGTCGTCGTCGTAGTCAAAAGCTTGTGTCTGATCGTTGCGCAGGATTAGAAACGGATGTACGACAGATGAGCTCGAACTTCCACGTAGAAGCAACACAAAGAGAAAATGAAAATAAATGTCCTGCACATCCAGAAGCACGGCATGGCGTAAGTTCACTTCGGCGCGAGCAGCCGCCACTGGCGATACGCCGAAACTGCGCCCGGTTTTGGTAACATTGTTGTCGGTCTTTTTTTTCTTTTATTTTTTTTAAGAAGCATCACGACGAGCGCACGCGTTCAGCTAACGACCTGGCTTTAACTACTGTGGGTCGATTACTCACGACACTCAAGCTGCCACGAAAAAAGAAAAAAAGTGCGGTAGTCATTAAAACTGCCCCGGTTATCGCCGCAAAATTGACAAGTCGAGAAATGACATGCCATCGAAGAAACGCTAGAGGCACGTTCCTGCGCCAAAGAACACTTCATGCAGGCCTTTCTGTCATGCAGAAAGGGCTCATTTGATAATCTCGAAATTGCACGCGCTTAGATTTCGGTAGCCGCAGGCATCGTAACTCATGTGCTGTTGCATAGAAATCGGGGATGTTGATGTTACAACAGAAGAATTCTGGGCAAAACATTTTCTGTATTAACCGTCAGCTTTGACATTGCTTCTCTTTGCTGCAGATGATGAAGTGTACCAGCACCCAAGCAGAATCACAAGCTGGTGTAATGAAGAAACGGCCACAACGACAGACACCTCATATAATAAAATATTTGTCGGAGAAGGAGGCCTGTGACCTAAGTAAAGTCATTTCGAAACAAGGTGCACTCCGCAGATGTCTCGGCTGCCAGCCTTTTGAGCTTTCGTTAGTTGTTGTCGCAGCCAAACACAGCGCCGTGGTAGCCTGTCGACCTGTTCTCGTCCGATATTCTGATTTTCGGCAGCACAACTGCTTTAGCGCATAAAAAGAAATGGAAACACATTGTCCTCTCATGCGCCTCGCATGCAAAACGCAGCAATCCCCACACACCAGCAGCGGTGGCCGAACGGCCGGTGGAGAGAGAGAGTGACGAAAATGCACCGGTTCGAGGCTACGCTCCTCCTTTCCGTGAAAAAGGTCTATAAGTGCATCATTTTTACACAATGTTTTCAGCAGGGAAGGCTACTCCGAAGAACTATGTGAGCGACTGCGGGCCTCAGTTCACTTGCTGGCATGCTTCTTCAATGACATGTGCATAGCAGCTGATGTCACAATAGCAAACAGTGAGAAATGCATGATGCTCGCCTTTCCACGACGCCTCGAAGACTTCAAACTATTTCTTCGGCATCACGCAGTAGCAAAATCGGCATCATGCAGTAGCTGTCTACATAGATAGAACACTGTATCAGTAGCATTAGATTGAATTTTCACGCAGCTACGGCACTATGTGGCCAGACTAGGAGAAAGATTTCACCAAACACTGCTGCGTTTTCGAGAGATTTCTGTTCCAGTCGTAAAATTGTACAAACCCATCAAAAATCGGGAGTCTCCCGGACAATTCAGAAGACCTGGCAGGTATGCGCTAACAGACTCATGAGTCGACTCACTCAGGCTCACTCAGACTAAGGTCAAGCCATCAGTTTGAGTTTGAGTGAGTCTGGCTGAGTAAAACGTTAGTGAGTCAGAGTGAGTCCGGCTATGCAAAAGTTTAGTGAATCTGAGTCCGAGTGAGTGCGGTTGAGGAAACTTTTACAGCGAAAGCTGTTATGAGATCAGAACAAGGGCACTTTTCATGCCGTAGTTGTCCGCCGCCGCCACCATTGCTGCCTCTAACCACTATCACGCGAAATAAGAAAAAAACTAAACAAATAAAAAACACCTATGCCAGAACGGGAATCAAACCCCAGCTTCTGCGTGGCAGCCCAGCACTCTACCACTGAGCTACGCCGGTTCTTGAAACTACGTTGCAAACTCACCCTATGCAGGCTTCATGTCAGGTAAGAAATCGCGTTAACATGTGTTGTAAAGCGTTTTAGAACAGTAAAGTAACGACCAGGCATCACACAATGCGAATTGCGTAACGAGTGGATCGTTCAATGATCCAACCCATTACAAAAGCCTCAGGCATAATTCTTCATCGTCGTAAGCCACAGCATCAACAAAGTCCACATAATGCGTTACAAGTGTGTAGCGGGTACAGCGCTTTTCCGAAGAATGACGAGTAATGGCATAGTGGACGCTTCCCCACTACACAAAAATTCCACCATCTCCCACTAAAGGGAACCATGTGGGGATGTAAAGCAGCATGGAGTTGTGTATCAGCGGTGCTGCTTACGCTGCTGTCACAGCTTAACTAAAACTTTTTGTTGGGCTAGTTGGTTCATTTTAGCAGTGAATAAAGGCATCAACTAAACGAAGACAAGAAGAGAGAAGGACGTACGCCTTACATTACCGCTTACATTACCGACGCCGCTACAACTGGTGCCAACGTTGACATCCATAGCACCGTCGTGAAGAAGAGTGCAACAGAGCGCGTGCGCGCCGCATTATATACGAACGCATGCCGCATTATATACGAGCACACAGCGGCACCGGAGAGAGAGAAGCGGGAGAGGAGAAACGAAGCGGAGGCAGCGTTCACGCCACTTCCTTTCACCTTCTCGCGCTCACGCGAGGAGAGGGGGGGAGAGTTAGCGCATGTGCAGTAAGGGTGGTCCCGCTGCACACCGGATTGAACTCCGCCATAAGCTGCTTCACATCTAAAGTTATGATGATTTACGGCGTAGCGGGTGCCATGCAAGGTGTTCTTGTTGTAGTTGCCCCAGGAGTTTAATAAAGGCTCTAGGAATGCCGCTCTTCCAACTTTCGCTGTGACTGTGCTGCGCGTTCTGCGCAGACCTGGCTTTTTTTTTTTTTTTATTTGGTGAGTCTGAGTCCCAGTGAGCCCTCAGAGCAAAATATATTTCTTGAGTGAGTCCGAGTGAGCTCCAATTTGTTCGCCGACCTACGCAAGCATGCGACACTTAATCCAGGCCAGTGATTATGCGTAAAGTTGCCAGGGCACATTACCGAAGCTGCTGTTAGGCACTCTCAGCTTCTGACTGTTGCTAAGCAGCGGCACCTAAATAATGGGAGATGGCCGCACAAGGAACCAAGGCCGTACCCTCGGGAGCATGCCAAGCTTCTTCTAGCTGTCATCACAAGCTTTCAGTTAGGTGATAAACGGAACTCTCTTAGGCAGCCTCAGACGACAACAGGACCATTACAAAGCAACGCAGTTCAAGCGTCACCAGCAAGAACTGAACCCCCAGTAATCCTGTGACGATCAATGTGAGAGAGATGGCAACGTGCATGGTTTGCAGACTATGAAATGTGATTTTTGTCAATTTCAAGTTAGTTAAATGAGCCGTTGCCTTTGGCTCATCTTTTTTAAAGGCAGGGACCTCAGGTTAATATAAACAGCCTACGGACGCCATGATACTACCTTGCCGCTCAAACGTGCCTTTTGAAGTAGTACACCTGGATTTCGCCGAATTAAAAGAAACCGGGAAGGGTGAAGCGGTACGAGAGTTAAAAGTGGTCCTGGTCGGTGCGAGATGGTAAAGTCAAATTGCTGCAAGAAATTCACCCATCTGGCGATACGTCCTTTAGTTTGGGTCATATTCAAGAGATGAGTGAGGGCCTGGTGATCAGTGAACAAAGTGAACTTCGTACCTCCCAGGTACACACGAAAATACTCAACGGCCTTCAGAACAGCCAGTGCTTCCTTTTCAGTAGTAGTGTAGTTAATTTCAGATGGCTTGAACGTGTAACTGTAGTAACCTACTACGTGTCGCTTTTCTCGGCCGGATGCTTCAATAGATTTTCGATACAACACTGCACCAGTCCCATAATGTGAGGCGTCAGTGTTCAATTCAAAGGGTAAGGTGAAGTCTGGTATGCGTAGAACAGGGTCAGCAGAAATTCTGTGCACCAAGTCACGGTAAACTCTCTCGCATTCATCATTCCATTCAAAAGGAACTTCTTTCTGCGTTAAGCGCGTGAGGCATCTAGTTTTGACAGCAAAGTCCTTAATGAAACATCGGAAATGTCCTTATTATGATAACAAGTTGGCTAATGGTCCATCGTGAACTTAAATGTGGTACTGTTAAAAATGCACTACAATGCTGACACAAACAAACGCTCAGCATATTCTTTGCAAAGGATTACAGCCTATCATTGCAACATGGTGCATGACATCATTGAGGAGGACCTAGAGTAGCAAATTGTATTCAGAATCACTCTGCGCAACAAACAGTGTGACGAATGTGATGCCACATGCCACTTTGCACACATTCGTGAAGCCTGGGATTTCAAGGCCTGCCAGAGAGTGAAAAAGCAGACTTATCTGTGCACGCAACTAGCCTCCCATCATGATGAATAACCCTAGGCAGAGAGAGACCTTACAGAGCACATGCGTAAATGCGTTTATCAGATTACCTGGAGAAATGCTCTTGGTTTCTATTTCTCATACGACCACCCCCATAAGACATATGCTCGAAGTGACATTACAGAATCCCATACGACAGAGAGCCTCTTTAACACATACTGGTTTTTGAGTGAACTGCGACCACACATGATTGCAAAGGAAAACAGAAAAAGCAGTAGGGTGTGTTCAGATAAGAACGTCGATGCATGTCCGCCGACCCCCTTCAATTTCGCCGAAAAAAATGTATTTTGTTTTCCGAGTCCCCAGGATCACGAAACCACTTTAGGTTTCGTGAAAAAAAATTTTACCTTCTTTAAAAAAAATTCACAAATCTCCACTGAGCCGCCACTGCCTCTAGAATTTCGCGAAAATGGGATTTCGATGAGACGCTACAGAAACACTATTGCAGCTGTAGGTCTGAAAAATTTTCTCCACGTACTACGGATAGTTTGGGTCGACAAAAAATTATTACTTTGCAGTTTTGATGTTGTTCTGTTAAGAAAAAAAATCGCGAAATCGGCACAAAGCTCAATAACGCTCAAATTTAAGATTTTTTTCCTCCACGAGTATAAATGCCAGATTTCCCAAAGTTTTTGAAAACATTGCCATATGTGTGGTGAACAAATGTGCTGAACGAAATACCTGAGAGTAGCTTTAAACGTTAACCAGAAATGTTCAACTGAGGACATGTCTCCGAAAATGCAATATTTTGAAGATCATTTAAAAAAAAAACACCATCTTCGATTTTCTTTAAACTCTCCAGAATTAAAGCCAAGCACGTGTTTAAACTTAATCTGTAAAAACATGTTGCATTATTTTTGTGAGGTCGAAACTACGAAGCACGAAAAGTGGCCAAATTGACGTATACTGAGTAACCACAACATTGAGCGAGCATGGAGCAATAGTTGCCATTATCATTATTTTTCGGTCGTGAATGTCTTCTGTTGTGCTCGAGGGACAACAGCTTGACAGATAAAATCAAAGAGTTGCCTTACAGTGCAAATTTGTTCATTTGCGTGCTGCACGCGTCGCAGTTTTGGTCGTGCAGGGGTGCGACAGCCGAAATAGAATTTGGAGCAATTTTTAGAGCAGCAAAATGTTACTTTTGGAGCACTAAAATCCAAATTTGGAGCAGGTTACAAGGAAAGAAAACATCCATTTTTTATCACGAAAGACCAAATTTGGACCATTATAAAAAAAAGGCTGCACTGCTATTTCAATAAAAGTAGTATTTTGAACCACCCCACTGAACAAACAATTATAAAGTCCACATTAGCATTTGCCGCACCTGTCACATCCCTTGACAGACCCTACGAATTCAAATGTGACTGCCAAGCTGGCGACCTTGAAATTCGAGGGATTCGTAAAACTGAGGGGTAGGGGTGGAGAGAAAAAAACTGGCACACAGTTTGATAGTTTTTTTTTTTTTTAGGGCTGCAGAAATGTCATATACTACTCCAAATGATTGCCAGTAACTTTTTTCTAGGCGTGAGCGACCATACTAGTACTCACAATTATGCGGCATATACATGCATGAGTAATTGAACAAAATGTCCTGTCCTGTGACTAATGCTAACAGCCCCTTCCAAATCCTATTACGCTTTTCCGCAGGGCACCGGTGTACTGCGGCGAAGGTGGCTTAAGCGGCGTTCTGCACGGGTCAGAAGAAGGCCAGGAAATTTTCGAACACCGCTACAGCCCCCCAAACCCTTTTTTTTAGATGTGAAGCATCCTATGGCGAGAGCTTAATCCGGTGGTGGTGTGCGGCGTGACCACCCTTACTGCGCATGCACAAATCCTTTCAAAAAAATAAAAATAAAAAACCTCCTCTCCCCCTCTCTCTCCTCTAGGCATCCCTGCCCGCGGCGTCCACACTCCCATTGCGCATGCACGTCCCACCTCTCTCTCCTCTCCTACTCTCCGCCCTCTCTTCTCTAGGCATCTCTGCCCGCAGCGTCCACACTCCCACTGCGCATGCGCGCCCCCCTCTCTCTCCTCTCCTACGCTCCCCCCCCCCCTCTTTCGCCTCGCGACGCCGACACAGGCAGCGTCTGCTAGCGAGTTTCTTGGTTGAAAAAACCGACTGCTCGCGCTGCACAACCGTTCACTGGCCACCCCGTATATATGGCACTGGATCTTGACCTCCAAGGTGGTGCCGGTGGGAGATTTCTCCTCTGCGTTGTTGAACAATAAAAATTCGCAGCGTGTGCATTAACTAAAAGCGGACTGCGGGTCTCTGTGTCCAGTCGGAGTCTTCTGTCTCTCATTGCCCATTAGCAGCGATTGGCATGTTCCAGTAGGAAACACCGGTCCATCACTGCGTGCTTTGCGCCTCCCGAGGTTTCTCTCCTGCACAACGCTGCGATGAGCGCCAGCGTCAACGCCGCCGCCAGTGTAAGGGTTAGCGCCCGCTGCTTCACATCTACACATGGTCAACGTTACTAGAATAAACTCAGTTTCAAAGCTCCGTATCTCCGCCAGCGGAGGAGAGTGGGCCGAACGGCAGTCGCGAGAACTAGCGGCGCTGCAGTCAACTCTTGCGCTACTCTCGGCGCATCGTCTGCTACGGCGGCGTACCGCGGCGGTCCGGCGCGCTGTTGCTCGCGGCGGCTTTCTAGTTGTACTATTATCATATAACTTCAACATTTATCATGCTTCCAGTCCACATTCTCTCGTCGTACTTGTGGACTGCTTAGGTGGATATGCATAAGGTTACCTGTATGTATTGGACCGGATATGTTGCTCATTGGTTGGCTAAGAATCAAATAATGTCCAGCCTATCGTAAATTTTAGCTGTTTACGTTGCGTTTAACCCTCAAGTATGGGAATTTCTTATTGAATGAACATTTTCAACGTAGTTTTACTAACAACTGCTACCATTTTAACAACAGCCGTCTCACCTAGACGAAAAATGACCCAAAACGTTTGTAAAACCATTTATATGTGCAAACAAGTTGACTACAGGGAATACAAAAACTTTCTAGAAAAATAGTACTCATGTTTTCTACTATTTGAAAAAATGAAGTTCTCGCAGAAACAGTACCCATGCCTTACACTGTATTCAAGGCAAGCCTTCGCGACAGCTAAAAATCTAGAGTAAAGGGAAAATGTTACAGCAACTTCACCTTCTTTCTGGAATCTTCCACCTTTTAAGAAAGCTGGAGTTCCTGATTGAATTGCTGGCAAAAAAAGAAAAAATTGTCATCACAATGTAAAACATCGCTGTTCTAGCCATCACGTCCTGATCATGAGCGATACAGCTCAAAGGATGCCGTGGAAACCACTCGAAATTCTCAAGCACAATCGAAAAGTGGTCACCTACTAAGGGGTTTTCGTCAAAGAGCTCTAGGTAGTTTTCTCAATTGCTTTTAACGTAGAAAGTTCTCGTGAGGGGCGACTTAGGCAGCCTTTACGCAAATACCTCCTCCGAGTGAATGCACTTGCGTGTGTTTTGGGCTCGGCTGCGCACTACTCAGGGGTGCTAGGCAATCTTCGCGCGTTGTTACTTCTTCCATTTTTCTGTGAACGTACCCATAGATGTACTACACTCACGGTGTGTTTCTTCCCGATGTGCTACGCTCCACCAAAAAGTGACACCGGTGTGTGCGACACCCCTAGCTGCGCTAAGCTTCTGAAATGGGAACACTGTATGCGATTAAAAAGAAGATATGTTGCTCTATTATGAAGGAAATGTAACAAAACCTGCTAATTGGTGAGACATGATCATTTAATACAATTTTGTTGGTTCATGAGCACCACATATCGGGCATGCTAACGCAAAAAAAAAGAAGAAAGATCCACTGCTTTGAAGGCCACGCGACCGTTGACAATTGATCGAATGTTAATATGGTGCAAATCTCAGTCTCGGCAGCGTTGTTAATCGCTTGCCTTTCATCTTGCTGTTGTATTTCTGGCGGCTCCTTCAAAACTGGGCACTGTGCTTTCGAGGGGTGACATGCGCTTTTTTTTTGGGGGGGGGGGGGGGAAGGGGGGGGGGGGAGGATTGGCGCCTAGGTTTTGAACATTTTGGCTTCGATATATGGGGTGGAAGTTCTGAGAACAAGCGTGGATGAGTACCGCGCGCGAGCTCCCACTTTCCGCATGAGATGAAAGCTTCTTGTCCGCCAAAGCATGACGTTAGTGCTTTACAATGTCGTCATTCTCAGACTGGACCTCATAGACCTTGCATTTCGCAGTGAGCTATCTATGTTTGCAATGCAAAGCTTGCTCCCACCTTTTGAATGGTGTAGGTTTTTTTGGAGTTCCTTCGGGGTGACCATTGGTTTACACCCTAATAAAGAAATAATCGCATGCAAATGATAGAAAACCAATTACCAGAATTACTGATTTCACTTCAGCATGCTGCATTTGAAACCACTACTACAGCACGGTCTCAACTCGTTTCGCTCATACGGTCACTCTCTGGGGTTATTTTTGTTGGATTTTACAACTACCTTTCAGTGTGTGCCTGGATCATGCCCTTAAATGACATTGTTGTGTAAACGACTGCCTCTTCACCTACAATTATATTTATGTAGTGTATATTATTTTGTATTTCTTGTACTCGTAACTGTTGTGTAATTGTTGTCGCACAGTGTATATAATACTGAACCACGTCACCTGCGCCATATCCACCAAGTGTTGCCGCCATTTAATAATAATAATAATAATAATAATAATAATAACAGTGGTGCCACTCACGAACTGAGATTTGGAGCAATTTTTGGAGCAGGAAAATTTTAGTTTTGGAGCAGTTTTGGAGCACCTAAATATGAATTTCGGAGCATTTTGGAGCAACTGCACGCAAACTGCTAACGACTTTAAGAGATTTCAAACACTTAGATTGACAAACATCATTCCAAATAATACTGGCATGCTCTGAAACAACACTGCTATGCCTCTAAATACGAAAGGCGATGACTAAATTTGTATATTTTTAGTTGAAACGAGAACAACCAACCTGGTCACAAATAGCCTGCACTTTTATTTCAAAAAATACAGTCGAGGAGCTGCTGAGACCATGGCCTCTCACATGTTTTGAATTTTTAAGTTCACAGCTGCTAGTTTCGCCACATCTTCAGACAAGCTATACCTCGCGACAACCTTCTGTGGCAGCACAGCCAAAGCTACGTGGGCGGAGCTTCTGCACATGTGTTACTACGCCAAGTAGTCCGTTGGCGGGCGATTTCGGTTTCGGTTTCGCAAGGGCATTCAACATATACGTTTTCGCACGAACATCCAAGGTTTATGACGTAATTTTTGAAATAGTGTAATAAAAGATAGGTTATATGTAGCTTTAGTCGAAAGCTATGACAAGCCTTGAGATACTTATCAACGCAGCAGTGAAGGGGAAAATACATGAAATCATTGCTGTGTTCTGCGAATTCCAGCATAACGCTAACCTGCCAGCCATTTAAGCCCGCGGTAAAAGTGAGCACGATACAGCAATGCTTGCATTAGGGTTTTTTTTTTTCAAAGCAATAAAATATTCTTTATTGCTAATGAACACAGGAAGCAGCTATATTGAAGCAGTCAGTTTATTTTTGAACAAAAAAAAAAGTGGGGGGGGGGGGGGGGGGGGGGGAACGGCAGAGCAGGAACTGTGTGATAGGAAATTCGACGCAATGGCAAGAAACCATGTCCTAAATTTCGGTGAATACAGGGTCGGTATCGTCGTTTTCCTTCTTTTGGAGACGCAAGAACTTACTGGAGAGGAGACGCTTACGTTATTTTGTGTGTGGACGCGAAGGCATCGATTGGTCGCAGATATCTTGGCCGCGACCGGTGACAGGCGGGCGTCTCACGTTCGTAAATCCACGGTCGTAGTAAATCCAAGCGGGTGAAACACATTCCTTACTCGGTCAAGAACGCTGTTTTGGCAGTTCGCCACATAATAGACATGAACGCGCCTGTTGCCCAGGCGAAGCTCTGCACTGGTGATTTTATCCTCGAAAATCGCTGTCATCGCAAAGCGCCAAGAACCGCTCCCGCCGTAGACGCCGACGGGTACGGCATTACAGTACGCGATCTTTAGCGTCATTGTATCAGCATTACCAGGCAACCGAAATGCCAACCACGCATGGAAAGCAATTTATGAAAAGGGTCATTGCTTTTACGTACACTTTCCAATCGCAATTTTGCTTTCAAGCAGCTGGTCTTCACTCTAAAAAATTATCGAGGAAAATGGGTGTCTTTTTGTCCCACAACAATATTCGTCATCCGGCTTGCTTGCGCTTCTTTTCTTGAAAACTCGGCGCTCGCCACTTTCCTATCAAGAATGCTATGTCACGCTGATAACGCGCATGTCGTTTGTGACCTGAAACTGTCAGGCGCGCGGCGATAATACAAGGAAAGGAACGCAAGATAGATGACGATTATTGTTGTGGGACAAAAAGACACCCTTTTTACTCGATCATTTCTTAGAGTGTTGCTGAAGACTGACAGGTCACCGGTGTTACTTTCAAGGTGGCTATCGCGATGAGAGACCCACTTGCGCTGACGGTATCGCTCGCACACAACTTCTTTCTCCGTGATAGCATATGCGGGGAACAAAACATTTGACGACGCACAGCTGTCTTCTTTTCTTTCTGCTCGATGAATACAGATCACCAGCGAACATGCACTCATCCTCGTTCACAAGCCACGATGTGAACTTGCCGCAACTAGGGTGGCTAGAATTGGGAGGTGTGTAAAGCGGCCGCTCCAAGCTGTCCCCCCATTCGCGATCCCGCAGCGGTGGTGCTGTAGTCGGAGGCGCTGCCAGCTTGCTCGGTGCGCCGGTCATGCACTCGCGCATCGGCGTCGGCAGAATTTTTTGGGGGGGGCGAGGGGGGGGGGGGGGGGCTACACCCATGCTGTATCGTGACTGGGGGGAGGGGGAAGTGCTCGTGCACACCCTGCCCCGTTGGCTCGTGTGGCTTGAGGTGGGGGGGAGGCAAGTGCCCTTTTACACCTCCCCCTCTGCTGAAGCCCATGCCCTCGCGTCGGTCGTTGCTAGATTCTCACCGCTGAAAGAGCTTTATGAACGGGACAAACAACTCTATAAATTAACGATGCACTTATGCCGCACTGGAGAATAACGGCTTTAGTGCGCACCTTTGGGCAGTTAGCAGTCCAGACAACCAGGGATACAGTAAAATAGAGCGTTAATCGGGCTTGTTGGTACGTACTGAACTTCGGAAAAACAGCGCTGATCTTGTCGCTTCTTTCTGTCTCCCGTGCTAGCGTTGTTTTTACGAAAAAACCAGACATAACTCAACCCTCCGTAATACAATCATTCTGCGATGAAGTGTTATTTCGAATGAGCCACTGTTTACATGTTTGGCGAAGTGAAAATGATCTTCGTCTTCATAATATTCATCTACACAATTACGGAGTAAAGAAGAACGCTTCTTCAAGCGGGGACATATGTTTTCGAAAGTTTTCTAACATTATCACGCGATAACCTTTGATAAAATGTATTATCCCGTACAAGGTCAAATTGTACCGGGATAGTGCGAGTAGCCTTGTCCATTTGTGCCTTGCCATATATTAAATGCTGAACTTGCATTACACTTGAGGTCGCGCCGTCACTAAGCCAGTATGCTCTCAAATTTGTATAGAAATTGTGAGTTTTACGGCTTCAACCAAATTTAATTAGCATCGCATTATGATCAAATACACTGGTGGATGTTCTTTTCGCTTATGCCTGGGTTAAATTCTTTTAATTTGTTCTCGCCTTCTGCCTGGTTGGGCCCCTTAAACGGAAAATGAACCCTCGATTGTGATGCAAATGAATTTGACCACAGATTTTGTCAATTTCTTACATGTTCGACGCAGCCAATTCCTGCAACACGCTGCTTACAGAGCTACAAGCTGCCTGCTTTCTTTGAATGCAGGCGCAATGTGCGGAAAACATGTTAGCCTGCGTGTGAAGTTGTATAGTCATTCGGGTGGGTACAGTAGCCCTTAAATATCCAATTTTCTATCTGACTTTGCAGCTGTCCTGCAATGCTTTCCATGGGCACGATGCATGCATTTTTGCGATTTGTGCAGCCCGATGGCAGAATGCGTTCTGTTACTATGTAACCCGCAATATAATACACAAGGTGAGCATCGCTGCGTTGCTCTGGATGCTCGATGAAAATATAATAAAATTAAACCGAAAAAGAAAATAGAGTGCACTTACCAAAGCAATCGTTTAATTCTTTAATAGCGCTACAAAGGCGTTTAGTAACTCAGCTGATCGTGTTTGTCATACACCCGCGTAAAAACTTTTGCAGCACTTGTACGGGTTCGGTACATTTACCTTGAGTAAAAAGGTTTTTTTTTTCTTAGATGGCCGAATTTTCTTGCATAGCTCCATCGGCCTTTGGGATGGCAAGCTTCCAAACTGCAAATCTGTCAGCATGCCGGCGCACGGAAAAGTGACACCTTTTTCCGCGCATGTTCCGTACCCCGAATCGCAGCGCCTGGCACAAAACACGATCGCTGAGTCTTCTTAATTTCGTAGACGCCATTCCTCTCAAGGCACACGAACACAAAGAACTCGTAAAACCACGCGGAACGCCGACGAAGCTGACAAGCTTCCGTCGCAAATGACCTACGCTGCCGTCTCCCCCATGCTAGCTGGCAGCGCCTCCGACTGTCGCGCTATATTTCGGCCTAGCGGAGAGATCGCGCAAGGCGGCGCCTCCGGGCAAGGGAAACACGGCTCGCTTTTCACACCTCCCAATAGACCTCTACCGGGGTACGTCACAGCGTGACGTCACCGGCGCACGTGCAAGGCGGTCAGTGGTGCCAGACCTACGGATTTTTCCGTAGTTCTCCTGATTTTCTTGGCTACCTACTGATTCCCGGATAAAAAGAAAATTCTACGGATTTTTACGAAGTTCGTAGATTTCTCACTTTTTTTCTTTCAGCAGCGACAGCTGCATCCTCTTTCGACCCCCCTCTCAAGGGCAGTCAGCGTCTGCCAAAATTTTCTTCCCTGCCTAGAAAATTGACACACACTTGAGCACACAAGATGCTAACGCACCTGCATGCATGGGCGTTGGCAGGGGGTTGCAAAAGGGGCACTTACCCCCCCTCAAGCCTCACCAGAAGTTGCCCTCACCCAAGCTAGACCAGTGCTCTCCCCCTCCCCCCAGCCGCGATGCAACACTCGTTTGCACCCCCCAAGTACAGTGTACTAGAAGAGGGCAGTGGGCTCACTCTCCGGCGGAGGCTATGCGGCGGGGTGGCTCCGCGAACGTCGCCAGTGTGTGCTTCTCTCTTTGCCCGGGCGGCGGCGCTGGCGTCGTCATCAATAGAACTTTGGAGGAGCGTCGGGGCGTTGCGGTTGAAAGCAGCAATGGGCGAGCCACGTTTCCTTGCTGTGGACGTTGTGGCGCCGAGTTTGTTTCGAGCAGCGTTTAGCCGTGTGCAGCACGCAACAATTTAGCATGCTTCTTAGTGCCTGAGCCATGCCGCAACATCGGCAAAACCACTGCTACGCGCCTGGGTGCCCAACAGGCTACGTGTTCGTGAAGGGTGGGCCGAAGCTGTCTTTGTTTAGCGTACCGAAGGACCAGAACCGGCGCAAAGAATGGCAAAAGAACCTGCACAGAGCGGACAAGCCCCTGGGAGACACCAGCGCAGTGTGCGAGCTCCACTTCGAGCCACGCTATATGCTCAGAGACTACGTGGACATTATCGAGGGTAAAGAAGTGCGGATACCTCGTGGGAGACCCATTCTCCGCGCCGATGCTGTGCCGACGCTTCTTCCGAATCTACCACCCTACCTTAGTCAGAAGTCGACGCAAGAGAGGACCGTTCGAAAAAACCGTTCATGTCAGAAACAGGAGCTTTGTGTGTATCTTAATTTCGTTTACCATTATGTCACTGTACATATGCATAGCAGACGTGTAACTGCATAATAATGTTTAATAATAGTCCCCAGAAAACTACTGTCTGCTGTGCAACAACCAAAGTGGAACAAAAAAAACTTCCCCATCTCCCGCTAAAGGGAACCATGTGTGGATGCGAAGCAGCGGGGGGAAACGTCGCCGCTCTCGTTTCGCGGCAGCGGCCCGGGCGCTGATCGCGGCGCGCTCCGTCATTTTTGTACCGCTGAACAACCGTGCTGCCACCAGCGGAGTATGCAGCTTGTCGCTCCGTAGAAGATTCCTAGAGGAGAGAACCGTAGGAGAGGAGAGAGAGGGGGACGCGGGAGCCGCTCCGTAGAGTAGAGGATTCAGACAGCAGAGAAAGGGGCTGAGCGTAGGAGAGAGGGGGGGAGAGGACGCGCATGCGCTGTGGGACGCGGGCGCCGCTCCATAGAGTAGACGATTCCTAGAGTAGAGAAAGGGGGGTGAGCGTAGGAGAGGAGAGAGAGGGGACACGCATCCGCTGTCGGGGTGTGGGACGCGGGGGGCCGCTCCGTAGAGTAGAGGATTCCTAGAGGAGAGAAAGGGGGTGAGCGTAGGAGAGGAGAGAGGGGGGAGGAGACGCGCATGCGCTGTGGTGGTGTGGGACGCGAGAAGGAGGGACGGACTAAGCCCCTCCCAAACACATGCAAGCAAGATCAAGGAATGGAGTCAACCTGGGCGACACACGCCACCTGCCTAGCCATTGCTAAGCAGCCTCTCTGTGCTCTCGGCCATCACTCTGGTGACTGTAGTGGTGGTTGACGGCCTTATATTGTACTACAGTGTTCTGGTTCGCACAGTGGGTGCTTCCCTACTTCATGAAAGTGGCCGGACGCGGGACGGACGCGGGAGGGACGGACATAGCCCCGAGCACAAGATGCTTCGCATCTAAAATATATAAGCTACAATTTCATTTTAGCATAGCAAAGGCACAAACCCAGCCAGCATACCTGCATGCTTAAGCTTGGCTAAGGAGCGGGCGAGCACTATTTTCTAATTCTTTGGTGGAAAGCAGGTCATAATCTTCATACAAAATCATTTTAGGTTGGGTCTACGCGGCATGAAACCGTATATTTTGAAAGGTGCATCGGGCTTTTCCACGAGCTGCTACATTGTGGCAAATACGATGTGGCCTAAACAAATATAGTGCTAGTCAAAATATGCGAAGAACTCAAGTGCACCAAAATAAGACTAAAAAGCGTTAACTTAAAAGGAGAAAGGTGTATGTTGCGTTGACTGCCATCGGAGTGACCTTCGGCTAACTCTATCGCAAAATAGGGGGAAAATGTGAACCGAGAGCAACATACGCGCACAATATAGTCACAGCGCAGTCAATACAAGCATGATTATTTTTAATATCAATGAAACACGCGTCGCAACTGTTACGTGTGACCATCGGCGGGCAGCTTCTGCAGGCGAAGTTTCTATTGAAGTTGCCTGTGGCGCCACCTCTCCTATGCGACGCCAACTGCGTCAGAGGAGCGGCGGAGTAAGCCCACTGCCCTCTTCTAGTACACTGTACCCCCAAGAGAAAATCCTGGTGACGACCATGCCTGCATGTCTCCCTCGCACGTGCCCTAATGAGCGCTTGTGTCGTGTTAAAGGCCGAACTGTATGCAGCGTTTTCCCGGCGTTTCGTACGCCGGCGTCACTCGACGTTGACGCTACCGGTGACGGTGGCCGAAACGTCCACTTCAGGACGGTCCAGACATCACCGGCGTCAGCGTCGCCGCCGGAAGCTGTACGATGGACGGAGAACCAATCAGCGCGCGGCTGGCAGCAACTTCCGCTACGTAACGGCGTCGTCGCTGCTGCCCAAATGGC
Source organism: Rhipicephalus appendiculatus (assembly GCA_030522465.1). Classification (NCBI taxonomy): domain Eukaryota; kingdom Metazoa; phylum Arthropoda; class Arachnida; order Ixodida; family Ixodidae; genus Rhipicephalus; species Rhipicephalus appendiculatus. The sequence continues at coordinate 21,078 of JALIZH010010419.1, read as the reverse complement.
TGCCACCCGCCTCAGATCTATTAAGTCGTCGCCGTGCTCTGTGTAACCCGCAAGTTCTCAACCGAAGCTTGTATTTGACTTAGCTTGTTCCTCAGAAGCTTCGACAGCAAGCGCTCGGGATTTCTTCGAACAGTTTCCGAGCGCCATCCTCAAGTTCATCGGTAGGCTTAGCAGGCCTGAGTGTATTGGCCGAATACGTGGCCTCAAAAACGTGCGACAACTTCAAGCTCAGAGGCCATATATTACGAGTTTGTGGTTCTTCTTATGCTCAATAGGTGGCGTTACGAGTAAAGTAAACAAAAATAGCCTTTCGGCGGCACTGATTTGTTTCCCTCACTACAGAACTGCAAGTTAGACATAAAACCTGTAATCAGGAATATTTTTGTTGGTGAAGTGACGGATACTTCACTCTGCTTTGCGAGGTATCGAGTTCATTCCCTTTGGTCGCATGTGTGACGCTGGGCTGGCGCTGGCCTCAGCGCTTTCTATGTGGTTGGCCGCCCTCTCTGGCGGCATTGATGTCATGACGCCGAGAGACGCAACGTCAGAAAACGCCGGTAAAAACGCTGCATGTGGTTCAGTCCCCGTAGTCAGTGCGCGCTCTCCAGTAACGTAGAAAGCGTCTTTTCATGTCTTTCAGCCTCAACCACTCCCCCCTCAATCCCCATCTCCCCCCATTTGTGACGTGTCGCCCCATGTTTCACCTAAATCGCGGTGTGTCTGCGAGTCTGAGGTGCGATCAGCTACGCCTCTAGCATCATGGTCTTTAGAACAGGTGCTGGAAAAGTGTCAAGATCATCACATGGCTACCAGGAACGAATAGTTGTTTTGGAATGTCGATCTTGGGTTTTCGGATACCCATGCAGCCAGCGCAAGGCATGGTGTCTGATTAGACGAGTTTTTATCGTTCGTGCCTGAACTACCGCGGGACATGACAAGCTTGACTCTTAGCTAGCCAATAGAGAAATAATAAATGTCTTTATTCGGCACTTTTTTGGTTTTCGTCTTCGGGGTAGTCTCTCTCTTCCAGAAAACCCTAGCTTTCGCCGCGTGGACGGCTCTCGCTACCAGCCGAGGTTGGTCGAATTCGAGGGAGCTGGTTAACGAAAGGGCATGAAATTCACAAACGTTTGTACTGCCAGAGCAGCTCATTCATTCACTGACCAAACAAGTGCGCGAACAAATAAAAGAAGACCCGCCACGCTTGTCCACGCCTCTCGACAATCATTTCTTAGGAACACCAAACGAGTCGCAATAACTACAAGGCAGCTTACCCGCACAATAACAACTCATGCACAATGGCGGTGCTACCCGTCCACGTGCAGTATAGCGAGGACAAAATTCAGCGCCATTTTGTTCATGATTTTTTGTTGTGCAGCAAAACTGCCTTGTAGGATATGTTATAGCCAAATGAAAATAAAGCCAGTAATGTATAATGAAACCAACAGACAATGAAGCTAAGGAAGTTATAGGAGACATTATTTGTAACCTTTAAAGGGCCCGTCAACAGGCTCCTACTTTTTTTTAACACCCCCCAAACAAGCTCGCTAACTCGTACAGTAGACCGCGGCGATCACGTTTCCCGAATATTACAGCGCTGCGCGCCGCGCAGACCCTCCATCTCGAAAAACAATTCCCGCGCCGCTTTCCTTCGCCTGACCAATCCTCCTCGTACGTGCAGTGACGTCAAGTCGGCGATCGCCGACTTGACGTAGCACTGAGCTCGTCGATTGGTCCTTTGCCCTACGAAACAGCGCCTTGGCCCTACGGTGATGCAGTTTCGGCCGCGCAGTACGCATTTTCATTTTCCTGTGCTGCCCTCTGCCGTTTTGTAGAGCCCGAGACTACCGGGAGAAGCGGTATTGCCAGAACGAAAGCCTCCGAGATAAAGAGGCGTCTCGCTACATTACCGCAAGGGAAAGGGTCGTCTCTTCGCATCGCGCTTCCTCCCTGCGCCGCTGACACGTGCTCATGGGGGGGGAAGCCCTGCTCGGTAGTTGGCTGCGCGGCGATGACGTATCACTGACGTCGTGTCACGTTGCCGAAGTGGGCGGAGTCACGACGACGGGCTACGCCTCCCCATTTCTACAGCGGAGAAGGGGGGGCGAGGCCGCGCGAAAATTTGAAACCAGCTGAAACGGATGTTCTAACCCCTGTAACTTCCTTCTTGCGGCAGCAGGTTCACATAGCAAAAGTGCACATATTTCTCTCTATAACAATTTTTGGACCTCGGGGTTGTTGACGGGCCCTTTAACTGTAGCATAGTAATTCTGACGTCAATGAAAACGAATTAAAGTACATAAAAAATCTGCTTGCCCCAAAGGGGGGGACGGAACCTAGAATCTTCCAATTACAAGTCCGATGCTCTATCAATTGTGCGGCGGTCGCTTTGCCATCCACTTACTGTACTACAGCTAAAACATATATAAGTAATGTCCAATATATATTAATTAGCTTCATTTTCCGTAGGTTTCCTTGATTACGTTCTGTCTAACGAAAGAAACAAACCCAGGATCAATTCACCCGCCCCCCTTCTCGAGAGGATGGTGGCATTGCATACTCCGACAAGGAAGGGTGCAATTATGCTGATGGCGTTAAAAATTTGGTTTACTCACTCAGAGTATCGCGAGCAAAATAGCAAAAAAATAAACTTTATCAGCGGTCATTTAAATCAAGTTTTGTATGTACGTTCATTCTGTGGTTCGATATTGCTCACGGTAGTTAACTATATACATTTTCGAATAATCAAGTATTGCATAATCTCGACTGCATCACGATATGAACAGCCTGGCAAACCAGATTTGAAGATGATAGTGCCTGCGGTGGGCTTGGGATCCAGAATCTTTAGATTGTAGCTGAAATCCTGAACAATCTTACAGTTAGAACGACCAATTTTAGTTCTAGAAGTGTTGCAGCATTTCTGCGGGCACACAATTCTTCCCAAGCGTTCTGCTCAAATGCGGCGCTCAATTGCCAGCGAATGTTGCAACAAATATTGATAAGGTAATGCTGCCACGAACATCTGTGCTTTTGCGATAAACATACGTACTCTTTACTTTCCTTTGTTTTCGGGTGTACATATGAATTAATTTCACAAGTGCGTGGTTTGTTGTTCCATATTGCACCTTTTAATGCAACAAGAGAGAGAAATTCTCTTAGTTGTCAGCAGAGCTTTATGGTACATTCGCAGAGTCCTTTTTGAGCGCTCCGAAGGCTCAGCGAAAAATTGATGTAAAAGAGCAACGAAGCATTATTACTAAAATAATCGGGCCATTACATGATAAGGAAGGAGGGACATAACGTGCATGTCTGCTTGTTCTCGTTGTAGAGCTCTCAAGCTGCTGAATTCACCTCTTTCAAACAAAGTCAGTGCTCGCAAACGACGACTGGAATGTGCATCAGCAAATCTCGGAGGCGAAGATTCCGCCACCGTGCTCTCTGCCTACAGATGGTTTCATGGGCGCCTTCTGCGCATGCGCACCGTGGATGGATGGATGCTATGAGCGTCCTCTTTATAACGGGGCGGTGACATGTCTGCCACCAGGCTCGAAAAAAACTCTTTTTATGTTGGCCTAATGCCTTATCTACATTGATTAACTCTATGTTATTATAGCAAAGAAAAATATAAATTCACGGTCCATCTCTCTGCCTCTTAAGGCAGAATGACCTTATTTTTCCCCATTCTTCATTTTTGTCCTTTATCTCTACTTTTCTGCCACCAATACTCTAACCGTCTCTTACTTATTTCTATCGCGGACGTGTTCAGCTTTCCATTGTTGTCCCTAAAACCCAAGGCTTCATGTAGACTCGTGCCCACACGTATATCGGGGTGGATATCGCCACATTCAATCAGTACATGTTCCATCGTTTCCTTAGTTCCCCCCATAGCATGTACATTGTTCTTCTTCGTTACAGAATCTCGCTTTATAGCTACGCGTTCTAAGGCAACCCGACCTTGCTTCAAACAATAGAGCGCTTCCCCTTGAATTATGATAAAACCTCTCCCTTCTTATTTCGCTTTTTCCCTTTCGGTAGTCACTGAGAGCCGGCTTCTTTTCCATCGCTGTCATCCAATAAGTCCTCTCCGCCTCTCTGACTTTTCGCTTAATGCTCCTTGTTGCCATGTCGCCCACACTGCTAGCCGTATATTTACTTGTGATCCTCCTAGTTCTTTTTCTCCACTGCGTGTCGACGCTTTTTCTATACAAATACCTGAAAACCTTCCCTGCCCATCTACTCTCCTTCATTTTCCTCAGCCTCTCTTCAAATGTAATTTTGCTCTGAGCTTCCCTCGCTTCAAAACCTGTCCATCCCATATCACCCTTTACAGCCTCATTTGTCGTCTTCCCGTGAGCACCCAACACGAGGCGTCCCACAGTCCTTTGATTTACATCCATTCCTGATTGCACCTCTGACTTCATGCGCACCACTGAGTTCCCAAATGTAAGCCCCGGAACCATCACACCCTTCCACAGCCCTCGAAGCACCTCGTACCTATTGTATCCCCATAACGCTCTGTGCTTCATGATTGCAGCATTCCTCTTTTCCTTTGTTACCGATGCTTCCTCTTGTACCTCCATATATCTATCCCCCCTCATTTACCCACACTCCGAGGTACTTGTACTCGCTTACCCTCGGTATTTCTTGGCCCTGTATTAAGACCGCGTGGTCTTCGTGATCATTGAATACCATCAATCCGCATTTTGTTGCACTAAAACCTAGTCCTAGAGCCCCGCCTTCCCTTCCGCATATATCTGCCAGCCGCTGTATATCATCTTGACTGTCCGCAAATAAGACAATATCGTCAGCATAAAATAGACCTGGAAGCTTCCGCTCAACTTCCGCACCGAAAATACTTCGACTGCGCCACAAGCGGCGAGCACCCGAAACATTTTCGGTTGCGCATAGCCTCCGAAACCTGCCGGCGCGCATTCTCGGAGGCCACAGGTATGGTCTCTAGAATACTAGGGACCCTACCACAGGTGCGAAGGAACACACATACACACACGTTGTTGCGTGCACTGAACATGGCTCTCGCCGCCAAGGGCGCTCTACCGATCGTGAAAAAAGTCCATTATATTTATTTTATGTAACATTTTTGTAAGTGCTTACTAACTATAATAAGTGTAAACAATGAAATTAATTACTAGAACTGCTAATTAACTAAATTTGTCATCAAATTTATTTTTAATGAATTTACTGACTTTTCGGGAAATCTACTGATTTTTAGCGGGTCCGGCTACTGATTTCGTCTTCGGGCCATCTGGCAGCACTGACTTCTGCTGTGTAGATTTTTCGTATTGGCTCTTTTGCGGTGCGGGCCGCCTATGCGACGCTTTTGCGCCCTGTCCTGTAGCATTTGCAGCGCAGGCAAGCGCTGAGCAGGGGCCCTATAACATTATATCACTTGTTCAGGCTTTTATTCTGCTGTGCCTGACCTGAAATTTAAATTATCGACGATGAGAATACGGGTGGGAACGAGAAAACGTTTTATGGACCGATCAAACCACTTTCTGCTTCCGGAAAATAATTTTCTTTCATCGAAAATGAATAGCATCACCGCTGCTCTGTTGAAGCTGCTGTGAGCCGATGAGTGTGACGAAGTTTTTTTAATGTTTTAGTTTTGCCGTGCTAGAAGCGCCAAAAAAAGCTTTACGCTTCCGTCTCGATCAACCTGATCAGCCTTGCTTATGGTAGTTTGCAGCGATGGCGGCAGTTTCCAACAAGACGACGAATAAGCAATAGACTCGAGCACAGTTGAAAGCTCAGCTTTTAAGCTTGCCCCGCAACTTGATCCACCGGACTAGGCAGATGGTGAAGGTCCGTGGTTATTTGGACTAAGGAGACTGAATTAACAGTCGGGCTCATAGGTCGGCAAACTCACGCATGAGTCGACTCACTCAGACTAAGATCGGGCCGTGAGCCAGAGTCCGAGTGAGTCTGTTTGAGGAAAATTTTGGGGAGTCTGAGTCCGAGTGAGTCCTCATAACAAAATGTATTTCTTGAGTGAGCCTCAGTGAGCACCAATTTCTTTGCCGACCTATGGTCGGACTAGTTGATTTTCATACAACTTGAATTTACTTTTACAGCTCAAAATACAACTCGGACGGCAATGAAGCACACACGCACAGCGCTGCTTATTTCTTTCTCTCCCTCAGCAAGGATGAGCTTACAGAGTTGTATGCGCGCGCAAACAGCTAAACGTCGTTATGCTGCAATCGAAAATATTTATTGTAGTCATAGGAATCCATCTCGCCAGCTGCTACAAGTAGCCGCTGCTAATGTGATCGGCGGGCAGCTTACTTGAAATACGTTTAGAAGGAGACGCCCTCCGGCTATTCAAAAAATTTTAGGTATTGTTCAGCACATGAATTCGCTGTTTAGTGTGGAACGTCATAATAAGCACCACGACATCTCGCAGATTCGTGACGTCATGCACCAAGCAGGTGATTTTATGGCACACAGAAAATGTTTGACGAATGCCGAAAAACCAATGTTCAATAATATGCCGTACTGAAAACAGTTCATTCTCTTATTTTTTACGTGGTCTTGCATAAGTGGTCATTCCACGATGCATCAATTTCGGGTCATTTGTTGCTTTACATAATGAGCAGGTGCTGTGTGCATGATTCAGAATGTTTCGACTAATCATAAACAGCTAAGGACCATTACGGAAGGAAGCAATGAGGGATAATCTAACGTTATAATCGCCCACATGTTTGCTTTGAATAGACGCTATGAACAAGACCGACGCTTGGGCTAAGGTCGCCACCTCGCGGTGTGTTAAGGCGCTGACAAAATTGCACTTCTATTGAAAACGCGCCGAATGCGACGGACGCGTAGCAACACGCGTTGCAGGTGCTAATCGCGGAGGCCACAGTAATAATGAATTACGTTACTTCACTGCTCCAAGAGGGCGACACCACCCCGCTGACGAAGAGAAAGAGGAAAGTGTGAGATACAAAAGGCGCGTTTGTAAAGCCGTTAGAGTCTGGAGCCGTGGCGCAGTGGATAGCGTACTCGGCACTTGTTGCTGCGGACCGAGAGGTCTTTGGTACGATGCCCGTTGACGGAACTTTTTTCAACATCTGATCATGTACATTTTTCTGACCCCATTGCCGTGACGGAAGTACGTCATTGAAGCCTTGGTGGACCTTGCATAAAAAACTTTCGTGTTGAAATTCTTCAGATCCCATGCACTGTGGGAATCGGTTGAAGCAGTCAGCGCACGTATGTAGTTCAAGTTTAGATGGTTAGGTAGAAGTGGCAATTGTTCTATTTTCCCCCTTTTCTTGGACGCTTGCTCAGGCCGCCCTTCTTGTCTATCCCTTGTACACAATACACGGATAACGCGCCGGCTTCCGACGTCTCTCCTTCTTTCTTTCAGCTTTTCTTTCTCTCGCTGACGAACACCCCAGCAAAGCAATTGTCGTTGTCGCTTCCTTCATTTGTTCTTTCTCTGGTTTCCTTTCTTTTTAGGAGCGAAGCTCCTTAGGCTCGCACGATGTCCGTTGTCGCTGTCATCGTCGGAGGTCCCTGTCCGACAAGCTGCGGCGCCGCTCCGAAACCCTCTCACAGCAAGCGTATCGATCAAGGTCATGACGTCGTGCGCAGAACCGTTCGTAGAGCGCACGCAGCGCGCATACAGACCGCGCACAGGCTGTTGCACTGCGGCGGCGCCGCTCCGAAACCCCTCTCGGGTCAAGTGCATGACGTCATGCGCAGAACCGTTCGCAGAGCGCCTGCAGCGCGCATATCGACACGCGCGCAGGTGTTGCGCCGGCGCTGCGCCGCCCGTACCTAGAGCGCGCGTAGACGCCGTGTACAGCGCGCTGCATTGCTCGCAAGCCCCTCGTACTTTGACCGCGCAGCGCTAGCGCATCGATCAATGGCGCTACACTTAGTAAAATAAAGTGACGCAGACTGGCTTCCAAGGAGCTTCGCTCCATAATCAGCATTCACTTCGTGACCCCCCAAACTTGGTGGGGGGGCCCTCTGCTGCGGGCTGTGCCATTTCACTTACATCCTCCGAAAAAGGCTGGACCGGCAGCCGAAACTGCTAGGAGAAAAGAAATATTTGTTTCCTATATTGCAGTACTGTCGAAGTTTATATATATATATATATATATATATATATATATATATATATATATATATATATATATATATATATAGTATATATATATGAAGAGTCTGGCTTCGGTTGCCGTAGAACAAAATAGGAAAAATATATATACGCTTCTAAAAAACTGTTTATTGGTGACGTTTCGATCGGAGACCGATCTTCATCAAGACAAAATTTACCAGGTGCCGATGTGCTTTTATATCATCGCCGTGCCGAGAGAAAGAGAGGGAAAAAAAAAAGAAAAAAATAGAAGAGAGAAGAAGCGTACATACTGATAAGTGGTCACACGACCACGTGCGCATACTGCTACATACGCATAGCACCTGTATTTTGAAAAAAAAAAAACGGTGCAAAAATAAACCAGTGGCCAAAAAAGAGAGAGTGGTCACACGACCAGGTGCGCGTATTTCTACATACTTAGAAATAAAAACGTGTTTTCTAAAAAAAATAATAATAATAAAAAAGAAAAAAAAGAAAGAAAAAATATAAAAGAAAAGAAACAAAAAAAAACGAAAAAACCAAGTGGACATGTTAAGTACATTCCTGTGGTGCCCCCGGCACATACCAAGATATACGAAGAAAACATGTTTCAAGAAATAAGTGAACAAACCCAAAAATATGTAGATATACATCGATGGTCCAGGTGGGCACGTTAAGCACATTCCAGTGGTACATTGTGAAGGTTCACTACGCAGGCTCATCTCTTCCCGGGGCTTGAACACAACAACACAGTACATTCCTTTCGTCCATTGTCACGTCCCACCTATTCTCCCCCCGCCCCTCCTTAGCTGCTCCTGAAGCCCAGTGAGGGGGGTCTACGTTCCTACGATCTCCGGTCTGTGGCTCAAGAATAATTGAGAAGAAAATGGAGAGTGTTTTTCAAATTTTTGAGGTGGAGTTCAAATATGTCACTTACTCGGTTGTCTGAGGAGTGATTTCATTGTAGGGGGGAATTATTCGAAAGTTGCCCACCCTTCTCGGAATGCGCGTGCAGATCTTGCATGCCCGACAACGTGTTCCGAGTGATTTGCGAAAAAAATACTAATAAAAAAAAAAAAAGGAAAGAAGTTTGGTTAGGATCATTATTATCCTGAATCTTCCAGAGCGCGGATTGAAGACAGTATACCCGGAGTGATATTTAGACCAGCCTTCAATGTATCAAATTTATAAATCATGTATGATTCGCGCTGTTCACGCTCCCTTGTACTGGAGAAACCGCTTTGTAAGAGTGTGACCTTGATGGAATCAAGGTCACCTTGATGGACGGTTTTATATGCTTCCGAAAATACACAAAAAAGGAAACCCCGGCCGACCAATAATTTCAGGGAAGAGGTACCCTCACCGAACCAATATCAAGTTACATAGACTATCCTTAATTAAGAACATACCGCCTACACACCCCTCCTACCTACGTGATACCAGCCACTTCATTAGGACGATCAAAGATGTAAAAATCCCTGATGGTGCCTTCCTTGTAACTCCTGATGTAACTTCCCTGTACACCAATATTCCGCATAGTGACGGCATCAAAACATTAGTAGAGTCTTACAGTGCGCATAAATGTGATGACTCACCAAACCCAACAGTCATTGAAACCCTTGCTAAGCTGGTACTTCAACTCAACAGCTTCGAGTTTCATAACCAATACTATTTACAAATTAATGGCACTGCTATGGGGACTCGTATGGCACCTGACTATGCAAACATCTTTATGAATGATCTTGAAACTAAGTTTCTATCAACCCAGAAAATTAAGCCACTTTTTTACAGACGCTTCTTAGATGATATTTTTGATTATTTGGACGGATACACAAGAGAGCTTAATTAATTTTATAGAATCTTTCAACAAGGTTCATCCAGACATAACATTCACCTATGCATACTCAACAACTGAAATAAATTTCCTAGACGTCCACGTAAAGGTAAAAGACGGGATCATTAACTACAAACGTTTACAAAAAGCCTACAGACATGGCAGCAATACCTTCATTTCGATAGCTGTCACCCTCGTCGCTGCAAGACGTCCATCCCGTACTCGCAGGCCCACCGATTCAAAAGAATTTGCTCCCACCCCGAAGACTTTGAGGCCAACGCAGAGAACTTGCGCAACGTACTTGCAAAGCAACATTATCCTCCTCCTATAGTCAACGATGCCATACATAAAGCGGCAAACCTAGATCGCCAGCAGCTACTTTACCAGCAGAAAGAATTAAAACAAGAGGGACGGAAAAACTTGGTTCTAACATTTGGGAGCAACCCCCCCAACGTAAACAAAATTCTAAAGAAACACTTTAACATCTTACAACAGAGTGAACGGCTATCAAAAATTTTCCCTTCCCCTCCGCGAGTTGTATATAGACGCCCCAAAAACATTAAAGATTATCTTGTTCGTTCAAAAACCGATAAGACACCTGTAACTGGATGTCAGCCATGCGGCAAGGCCCGCTGCAAGGTGTGCAAACACATACAGGTAACCAACGTTGCTCAAAGCACACATTCCAATTTCAAATACTCCATTCACTCAAACCTTAACTGCGACAGCTCTAATGTAGTATACCTTCTCGAGTGCGGAATATGCAGTATTCAATACATAGGTCAGACTGACACGGCCTTCCGCACCCGCTTCAATAACCATCGTTCACATGTTCATTCGCTTCCGGATCTGCCTCTGTCTCGGCATATAAACTCCGAAAACCACCCGTTTGATTCCATCAAGGTCGCACTCTTACAAAGCGGTTTCTTCCAGTACAAGGGAGCGTGAACAGCGCGAATCATACATGATTTATAAATTTGATACATTGAAGGCTGGTCTAAATATCACTCCGGGTATACTGTCTTCAATCCGCGCTCTGGAAGATTCAGGATAATAATGATCCTAACCAAACTTCTTTCCTTTTTTTTTTTTTGTTATTAGTATTTTTTTCGCAAATCACTCGGAACACGTTGTCGGGCATGCAAGATCTGCACGCGCATTCCGAGAAGGGTGGGCAACTTTCGAATAATTCCCCCCCTACAATGAAATCACTCCTCAGACAACCGAGTAAGTGACATATTTGAACTCCACCTCAAAAATTTGAAAAACACTCTCCATTTTCTTCTCAATTATTCTTGAGCCACAGACCGGAGATCGTAGGAACGTAGACCCCCCTCACTGGGCTTCAGGAGCAGCTAAGGAGGGGCGGGGGAGAATAGGTGGGACGTGACAATGGACGAAAGGAATGTACTGTGTTGTTGTGTTCAAGCCCCGGGAAGAGATGAGCCTGCGTAGTGAACCTTCACAATGTACCACTGGAATGTGCTTAACGTGCCCACCTGGACCATCGATGTATATCTACATATTTTTGGGTTTGTTCACTTTTTTCTTGAAACATGTTTTCTTCGTATATCTTGGTATGTGCCGGGGGCACCACAGGAATGTACTTAACATGTCCACTTGGTTTTTTTCGTTTTTTTTTGTTTCTTTTCTTTTATATTTTTTTCTTTCTTTTTTTTTCTTTTTTATTATTATTATTATTATTTTTTTTTTAGAAAACACGATTTTATTTCTAAGTATGTAGAAATACGCGCACCTGGTCGTGTGACCACTCTCTCTTTTTTGGCCACTGGTTTATTTTTGCACCGTTTTTTTTTTTTCAAAATACAGGTGCTATGCGTATGTAGCAGTACGCGCACGTGGTCGTGTGACCACTTATCAGTGTGTACGCTTCTTCTCTCTCCTTCTTTTTTTCTTTTTTTTTCCCTCTTTCTCTCGGCACGGCGATGATATAAAAGCGCATCGGCGCCTGGTAAATTTTGTCTTGATGAAGATCGGTCTCCGATCGAAACGTCACCAATAAACAGTTTTTTAGAAGCGTATATATATATATATATATATATATATATATATATATATATATATATATATATATATATATATATATATATATATATATATATATATATATATATATATATATACATATATATTACGGCCAACAAGTACAAGTAGGCTTGCCCCCCCCCCACTCGCGAAAGAGTTAGTACGCCACTGGTGGAACCCTTGGTTAACCCTAACCCCGTTTCCACCACTACGGAACCCTCGCACCCTGATTTGACCGCGAGCTCTCTTTCCTCGGAAGGGGTTGGGGCCTCTACTATTCCCTCACAGGCACTAGCCTTCTCTTTGGCTTTAAACGGCATCACCGCTACATCGCACCATTCGTGCGCTACATCTACACATGTCTGGCCTCTTTGCTGTAGTGCCTTAGTTTCACGACGTAACCTTTCAATCTCTTTCCGTAATGCCTGCATCTTCATGTTATGTTCTTCATCCTCCCTGCGCATCCTGTCCTCTCTTTCCTGCTTGCGCTTCTGTTCTGCTATCTCTTCCCTGCGCTTCCTGTCTTCTCTTTCCTGCTTGCGCTTCTGTTCCTCTTTTTTCAGCTTGATGTCCTCTAAACATTCTTCAAGTTCATCATCGTCTGCCCCAATTGCCTCGATCGCCTCAATGATTTTTGACTTTCCTTTCGAGTTGGCAATTTGGATACCCAACTCTCGGGCCACTCTAACAATTCCGGCCTTTTTAGCACCTTCGAATTCGTGGCTGCCCCAAGTGCCACTAACTCTTCGCCAGCAAAACAACTTTGACGTACTATCCAAACTTCCGTCAACAGTTACAAAATTCACTCCTTCCTACACAAAGCCTGGTGATATCCTAGCGAAGAAAAGCCATGCACTTACCATATGCAGTCATGAATTCAGACACGTTCCTTCCGGAGCTGTCAGCAGTGCCACAAGGAGCCGTCCGTCGGCGTTAGGTCATCCGGGTAGCGAGCTTCAGCGTTGCCTTCCAGTCCGATGAACTCGTTCCCACCATATGTAGGCAGTTCTGTATCGGCTGGCCTCCATGACGCTTTCAGAGGATCCGTCTTATCCAACCGCTGCCATCCAGTTGTCGCGACTCGGGTCCGGCGGGTCTCCTCGTTGGTAGCTGGCCCGCCGCCGGTCCCCTAGCCCATCCTTAGCAGAGAGGAAGGCGCTCGTAGGAGAGATATTACTGACGTTTATTTACATTGAGAGATGAAGAGAAGAGAAGGGTTTTTACAAAAAGTCTTTGGCTTTTAAAGCCCCGAGTCTGGCAACTTGAGGCAATCAAACCGGTGTCAGTACAGTGTACTAGAATGGGGTAGTGCGCTCACTGAGAGGCGGCGCGTGACGCACTTTATGTCGCCGCCGACAGGCGGCGCGGCTCGCAGTGTCACCTGAAACTTTCCGGCGGGTTGAAGGCGCGGGCATTGCGCGCTGCTGTTTTGCGCGTAAGAAAAGTCGAATTTACTGTGCGGATGCAACTTTTCTGTGTGTGTTGAAATAAATTACTGCCGTTGTGATGGATTTACGGAGGGTGGGTGATGTTTTAAGTGGCTATAGCATAGATGAATGCGCTTCCACACAGCCGCTGCAGTAACAGCTAGGGCGTGTAGTTGAAGGCGTTCAAGTTTTTTTTACCTGCGGATCGATACGATCTTCAATGCTCTTTCGCCACTGTAGCGATCATAGCGACTTCACTCCAGCCATTCGAGCCCCACTGTGCCGAATATAAACAACGCCTCAAATTTTAATTCTTTTTTTTTCTCGCATATGAGCTGGTCTAATTGTTACTAACCTACTTAATGCCTTTTTTTTTTCGTGAATCATTCATGGGTGGAATCACCTGGCTTTGCGATAAATTTATCCGCATCGTAATCTTTACAAATCTTTTATTTGCAGACGTAGATCATACAAGGTTACCAAAACTGGTTGAACTCGTAGGCGAATATGGTACTATAGTTGCAGATCCAATGAAAAAAATATCTATGCATAGTTATTATGAGTACATAACAAGTAATATGCATCACGTGCGTACACATATTTTTACCGCACCGAAGAATTGGACCATTTCTTCGGCAGCATGAATAAACAGGACACGAAGAAACACACGACAGCGTCACGCGCTGACAAATTGATTTTATTTGCACGAAACCCTGTCTATGTATGCGCAAATGCTTGCTATATCACAATATAGATTAACAATGCAGAAATGGATCGTGGTCAAACAATAAACAGATGCAACAAACGTATGAACATCTGCTAATCGACCACAAACATAAAAAAGGACAGCAAGGAATATTTAATTTCATTCAAAAGCCTATCAGTAGGCATCTAAAGACCAAAGACAGAAACATCGTCACTGTGCAATGCACGCAACACACGTCAATGCACGTCAATGCACGCAACACAAAAGAATCTACGCAATGTGCACTAGCAGTGCACATTCAGCATAAGCATAGAAACACAGAGCTAGGGTAATGATAGGAACGTACGCCGGCGATGCTTGCAGTCGACAGCCGACGAAAACTTGGACGATCTAACAGGCACTAGAATATCCCAAAAGGAGCCCAATCCCTATGGGCCTCCCCCGCTTACTAATGACAGCTAATTCAGTCTCCCTTCTACTTTTCTTTTACATTTCTATGCAGCCCGTGTCACCCATCAGTCGTCCTGTGCTGAGAACTTGGTTCGACATAGTTCGATAGCGAAACAAGCAGCCTCCAGCGTTTTTTTTTTCCAAGTACACCCCCTCCCCCGCGTTTCATCGAAGCACGAGTATGGCTTTGCAGTTGTTCACTGTACAAAGTTCACTGTACAGTATACTTCGCAGTCACCGCCTTCGTGCTTTCTTGCTTTTTTTTTTGTTATCGTACTTGACTCTGCAGCTGTTTTTTGTCGTCATACGCTGCCCCAGAAATTTCTCTGCAGGTACGCTGCATGCTCTGTGCGCAACCGCCGGAGGCTGTAAAAAGCGTGTCCTTCCCGTCCAGATGCAGCGGCGGGCCGTCTTTGAGACAGTTGGAATTTGCGGATAGACACAGATGCTGATCCTTCAGAAAACCAAGCATAAAGTGCAGCAAAACGGCACTTGTGGTACCGACAAATTCCTTCAAACGAATGAATGGCGTGAACATGCGCTGCAGAGCACACACGAATGGAAACTGTATATAGATTCAACTACTTGGGTCAGCTTAAAAAAAAAAGAAAGAATGAAATGCAAGACCCCCCTGACACCTTTTATTTTTTTTTTTATTTTTCTTGTGTCATTCTGGTGGCCCTCTCCGCGCCTCCAACACCGCGTTTGTTAATATTCCCCGAACTTGAGCGTAACCCGACCAAGGAGACGCGCGGACGCGCTTCGCACCTCGCACCCCGCAAGAGAAGTTTTCAGGAGATACTGGCGGCAGCGCCCCTGGCGGGCGCCCAAGCTGTCGACGCGGAGAGGGCCGCGCCGGCGCGGCGGCGGGATACGGCAGTGAGCCCACTGCCCCATTCTAGTACACTGTAGGTGTCAGCAACACCGCCAATAGGAGACCAGCGCTGGATAGGTGGCGCGCCGAAAAAGGGCCCCTGGCGGCGAGTCGCGACACAACTCAGCCGCTCGCGCCCAGACGGCCGGCCGCAGTGTACCGCGGCGAGAGCACGCGCGTGCGCCGTTCCCCGGCTGGATTTTAGCACGAGCAGCTGTTCCGCCAGTAATACTGCACTGTGGTTCTTAAAAAAAAAGAACTTTGTCCGAAGGTAACTCTCACTGCAAATCACTGGAAAACGGAGAGAAGCTCAGCAAAGCGCGTCGAAGAGACAGTGCTGTGCCGTGATTGCGATTCCCTCGTCAACATCTTCTGGCTTCTCGATGGGACTCGTGTCAGGCTAGTGCACGCTGCACGCCTCTATTGATAAGTACGTGCTGCGTCGATATCCCGGGGCCCACTTCTGCAGTAAGAAAAATAGAGACAAGGAGTAGCGCCGTGAATTTTTTTTTCTGGCGTGGTATGTATTCCCAATGCGCGGTATGTGTACACGCGGACGTTGCTGAAGCAAACCACCGTGGTAGTATAGCACGTATGGTGTCACGCTGCTATACTCGAGGCCGTGGTCTAGATTTCCGGCCACGGCGGTGGCATTTCGATGGGGGGCGAAATACAAAGAACACGCGTGTACCTAGATTTATGTGCGCATTAAAGAACCCCAAGCGGTCGAAATTGATCCTGGTACCCACACTACGGCGTGCCTCATAATCATACCTTGTCTGGCACGTAAAACCCTAGCAATTATCGATGTTGATCAAACCCCTTTATTCTAAGGAGACACAGGCAAGCGGAAATACTAAAACACTAGGTTAGGCGTATTAAACAAGTAAAAATCCAATGTCTGTTAGTTCTAATTAATATTGTGTTTAACAAAGAAAAAAACGAGCCCTTAAATTTACTTTTCTTCCGTTCATAGGTAAAAATCCAAGACATTTGACAATTCTCTAGCGAGGCATAAATTCCGATGTCACTTCGGCACGGCATCCAATGCAGATAGAAGCTTTCCGCATCGGCTGACTCCAGAAAGCTAAGCCTCGAGTAAACCGCTGCTTTATTCGTAACAAGATCCATGTCTGTAGCACAAATTAAGTTAAACGGAGGCATCACAACATCGAGTATCCATCGCGTGCGTATTTTTTATAACAGCTATAGTTCAGCGGCTTGGGCGAATGTGCCCCCGCAAACAACTCGTAGACAAGGCAGCTTTCCTTCTATACGAAACTGTTTCCAAATAATGTAGACTACCTGCCCGCCGTATCCTTCAAGATTACGCGGGGGCATCAGAAGGAGGTTGGTGGTGGTGGTCCGATAAAAAAAAAATTGTTAGATATGCCACATGCTGCATAATATGCTAGTTTTATTTTGGACAAACTGCCGGTTAAATTCTGCTGTTTGGCCCTGGTTTCGACTGGTGGCCGTCTTGACTGTCGCATAAATCTAGCGGACACGAACAATTCGGTTTAGAAACCAGCCCGACGCCACTAGACAGGAGAGCAAGAGCAGACCATACTCTGCTCGCCCGTCCGCTTAGATGCAACGCCGCCGCCGTTTTTATTCATATGATTTAAAAGGAAAAATGTACACGGATACGTCCTCGCTCATTTCTACATATTGTGGCACTTGAATACGCAACAGTACCGCCAGCGCCATGTGGTTTTGTTTCGGCGATGCGCGCCCGCACCGCCTCTACCAGTCACCAGTGGCCGCTCTCGTCTGCGGGAGCAGCTGAGAGGTGCGCGCTTTGACCACCAGGGCGGCGCTGCCCGCACCGCCAAAACTCCAGCGCTGGTTCCCTATAAGGTGACCTGCTGCCACAACGCCCTGCCCCCCAGAAAGGAGGCAATGGGACGCACGTCACATTCCTCAAAAGGGCAAGGACGAGAAGTCCAATTGGGGAACACCAATGCCCCACACAGGGGGAAGTCCTCGTACCACGCCCAGACGACTCGAAATTGTCGGCGAAGAGGAAGTGTCCGAAAGGGAACCGGACTGATGCCAAGTCGGTGTCCTCTGAAGACGCGGATGTTGCTGTCGACCACACCTGCAGCTGCTAATGGCTCCTTCCAGCTGCAGAGACATGCCACGTCTCTGGGAAAGGTGTCTGCAGCTCGTTCCCACGCCGGCCGCATCTTGCAACAAAGGGCTTTTCGCTGCACCCTGGTTGGACTTTTGGTCACCTGAGCACGCCGCACGCTCGTAGGCATTCCAGGAAAATGGGGTTAGACCTGCGCCCCCGAAGGGCAGCGAACACGGGAGGAACTTTTGATTGACAGGAGCATTCTCCGCTGCCTCCGCCATGATAGCCTCGATAGCCATGAAGATCTTGTGCTTCAGTGGGCGGAAGATGTTGTGCTTCAGTGGGCGGAAGATCTGGCGCAATCATTTTCTCAATATTGGCGCGCGGAGAGTCGATTGCAGTCAGCAGGTTGGCAGGACGGCTAGGTCCGTGAACTGATAATTGAGAGAGTTGGCATTCTTGTAATGACGACACGGTGCCAAGAGTAATACCTGCAGGCAGCACATGGGTGGTTAACCAAAGTTCAAAATAGCTAAACAAGTCTGGTTGCGGCGTACTGTGACCACAGTGTGCGGAACGGCAACAGAATGCGTCAAGGTGACGTCGGTGATCGGCAAAACAACATATTGCCACGCGCGTTTCCAAATTTCACAGTTGCTGTATCCGGTTTTCGCCCACAAAGACTGTGAGCAACGCTCATCGCAAACCGCGCCTCTTTGTTCGAGAAGCTTCGCGATTGTTATAGATCATTTTGTTAAGATTGCGCGCGAAGCGCGAACACTCGAGCTTATTCCAGAGCTTGCGCGACAACCAGCGATGAGGCTGGAATATTCGATGCCACGCTTATAAATGCCGGCGCGCTTCACCGCTCGTCAGTTGATCAACGCGGCCGACGCTCCGTTCCCCGCTATGAGTGCCAGTGCGTATTGCTGTAATCTTACTTTCCGTTTACCGGCCACAAGTCCGGCCTAATAAACAGTTTCATCTTGGACACGTCGCCTGCTGCCTTCGTCGACGCCACGACCACGTGACATCTGGTGGAGGTGCTTCCCGGTTCATGTACCGAACGCCCCCCCTCCAGCCGTGAGCCGAGCTCACACCGCCAAGGAGACACCGACGTCAACACTGAGCAGCGAGCCAGCCGTCGGCAGCAAGGTCTCCCAGCAGAATATGGACCCCTACCCGACAAGATCCGGGCCACGGCGACGAAGACAACAAGCACGATGACGGCCGCAGTGCCCCCCACGCGGCAATCGTGATGCAGCCACCCAGAGAGCCGCCGACGTTTCACGGATCTCCAAGTGAAGACCCCGAAACGTGGCTTGAGACATTCGAAAGGGTCTCCACATTCAACAATTGGGACGCCGACGAGAAGCTGCGCCACGTGTACTTTTACCTGGACGACGCAGCTAGGACCTGGTTCGAGAATCGGGAGTCCACTCTTCGAACCTGGGACACCTTTCGCGGCACTTTTCTAGAAACGTTCACGAGTGTCGTCCGAAAGGAAAGGGCTGCAACCTTGCTGGAGACACGGGCTGCAACTTTCGAACGAAAGCGTCACCATTTTCGCGGAGGAAATGAGCCGACTCTTCCGCCACGCTGACCCCGCCATGTCCGAGGAAAAGAAGGTTCGCTTCTTGATGCGGGGGGTTAAGCAAGACCTGTTTGCCGGCCTTGTACGCAACCCACCGAAGACGGTCACGGAATTTGTCTCGGAGGCCACGACGATCGAGAAGGCGCTGGAGATACGTACTAGCCAGTACAACCGCCGCATTCCCTCGACGACCTACGGGGACGTTCAAGCGCTGCATCCCGACGACCTGCGCGACACCATCAGAGCAATCGTTCGGGAGGAGCTGCGCAAATTCTTGCCAACTTCGCAGCCTCAGGTGGAGCCGATCGCCGACGTCGTGCGCCAGGAAATCCGGCAAGTTCTTGGAACACCTGAACCAGCGCAGCGTGAGCCACAAGCGATGAGCTACGCTGCCGCAGCGCGTCGTAACGCTCCCCCGCCGCGCCCACGTGAAGACTTCGCACCACCGCAGTTCCGCCGCCAGACACCGCCACCAACACCGTACCGCCCTCCTGCCTGCCAGCGCAACGCTCCAAGGAAGACTGATGTTTGGCGCGCCCCTGACCACCGTCCCCTATGCTACCACTGCGGCGAGGCCGGCCACTCCTACCGCCGTTGCCAGTACCGACAGATGGGCCTACGCGGTTTCGCCGTCGACGCGCCTCGTCCACAGCGGGTGAACGACTGCAAGACATCGCCGACTACCTCGCAGGAGCTCAGTGGACGGCCCGACGACCTTCCCGCTCACCGTCGCCCGGCCGCTACATGTCACCGCACCGCCGGCAGTGCACTGGCCCAAACCGGGGCCGGTCACCTAGCCCGTACCCGGGAAACTAAGGGCAGCAACCGATGGAGGTGCGGTTGCTGTTCGACGAAATGCCGAAGATCCTCCGCGGCCGCCGCCGACGACAACGCGACGGGACCTGCGCAACACGACGCGAAGCAGACGAAGCCGTGTCGACGAAACCTCGCGGACCGAAGAAAACCTGACGACGCAGCATGGAAGCACCACAACATTTGACGTAGCCGTGATCCGACGCCGCGACCCAACCGCAACGCACGACCAGCGACCTCGACGTAATATTCGACGGCCACAACGTCACCGCTCTCGTCGACACTGGAGCCGACTATTCCGTCGTCAGTGGGCCATTCGCCGCCAAGCTGAAGAAAGTAAAGACCGCGTGGAGTGGACCCGAAATCCGAACAGCTTGAGGCCACCTGATAACGGCAATTGGAGTCTGCACGGCGAGAGTCACTATCAATAACCGGACTTATCCTGCGAGCTTTGTAATCCTACAACACTGCTCCAGGGATGTGATACTTGGAATGGACTTCCTGAGCGACCATGGCGCCGTCATCGACCTGAGATCCGAGTCGATAACACTGACTTCAGAAAAAGCGTTGCCGCCCCACACGACGCCGGAGAATCATGCCTTGAATGTAATCGAAGAGCAGGTCACCGTTCCGCCTCTCTCCAGCGTTGTTATTTCCGTCGGCACCGAAATACCCGCTAACCTTGAAGGCGTCGTCGAGGGCGATCAGCACCTGCTTGTGAACCGTCAGATTTGCGTCGCAAAAGGCATCGCCGAGTTGCGCGATGGCAAAGCAAGGGTACTGCTGACAAACTTCAGCCATGAATATAGGCACCTCAACATTGGTACGACGGTCGCCTACATCGAGAAATTCGTGGACACCAGCAATGCTTTCGCCCTCTCCGATAGTGCCGAACATTGTTCGACGAATCGAGGTCCCGAAACAGATTTCGACGTCAACCCCAGCCTCCCAAAGCAGAAGCAAGACCAGCTCAAAAATCTGCTCCTGCAATTCAAGGACTGCTTCTCATCGTCGTCAAGAATTCGACAGACCCCAGTCGCCAAACATCGTATCATAACTGAAGAAAGTGCCCGACCAGTCCGTCAGAGCCCGTATCGAATTTCGACGCGAGGACGCGAAGCCGTAAAGAAGCAAGTCGACGAAATGCTACGCG